>JARJDZ010005717.1:0-18340 GCA_030264555.1 Aleochara sp. GC000083
CCTTTACGTCTGATCGGCTAGGAATGAACTATGCGACTGACTTCTCTGCCGGATGTATCCGTGCAGGTAGGCAGGTAGTTGCCCAAAGTTGCCCTAAGGATACCCTCGATCCCCACAATACTTGTAATAAACTTCAAAGAAAAAAACATACAAAATGTAATGGAAATAGACAACAGAATAGTTACTGCAAATATTTTTGCAATCAGCAAAATATGCAAAATACATCAATCCGAGAATTAAATATCACTTATTATCATCATCAGCATCATCATCTGCTAGCATTTCACATACATCATACTCCTTCATAGCACACAAGAGAAATTACACCGGAAAGACAAGAGTTGCGCGTTCGAAATTTGCATTTCAGCAAATGGAGTTTCAAGGAAGCGCGTCCCACGCTCATGAATCATGTTTGTTCGAAATTAGCATTCGATGAGCGACGGAAATTTGCTCCAGGATAATTAATTTCACTATAACATATTGCGCGTCTCGTCGTTATTGCGTCGAAAAGAGGACTACATTGCCACGAGCTGTACGGTCTACAACTGTCGAATTGTTTCAATCCACGAATCCTCGAATATGTGTGTAAGTGTAGGCCCAGTAAGCGCCCCAAACAAAGGTGCTTTGATATCGCTGGGAAACGGTAATACAATTCCTGTAATATAAACTGGCCCGTGTGTCTTTACCTCGGCATTCTTGGTCCTATATGTAGGATCGTGCTTTCTGGTTGCTGAGTATGTTGTGCATCTCGAGCCTGGTGCAATTCCATTTCCGGTCTTAGCTATTTGGGTTGCCGTGAAAAGCCCCGTTCACTCATGGTGGTTCAAACACAGCTGCAACAATGGAGTGTTAAAATTAATTGTATTTGATTTGAGAATTGCTATATGTATGTTGGGTTTGAACTATACAGCAATTGTTCGTAGGTAGGTGCATGAAACTTGTAAAGGTAACCAAACAGGACCAAACCAATATTGCCCATGTAAATGCTGTAGGTTATTTAAGTTTGAAGTTGGTTATAGTACATAAGGTTTTATTTTGGTGGGTGTTTTAATTTCTAAAGCGTTTTCGTGGATATATTTGTGATGTTATAGCAATTTTAATTTTAATTCAGATAGCATCAAGTAAATTGAAGGAAAGTTTAAGTGTATTTCAGATTCGGTAAATGAAATTCAGAAAACATCAAATGAATTTCAAAACTGTATATTATAATCCAGAAAACGATATTTTTAATGCAAAATGTAATTCTAATTCATGAAATATAATTGAGAAATTGTCATTTGAAATTCAGAAAGCATTCATGTATTTCAGATTTTTTAATTTCTAGAAAATTTTCGTAGATAGTTTTGTGATTTGATAACTTTTGTACTTTTAATACAGAAAGCACCAATTAAATTTGAGAAAAGTTTAGGTGTATTTCAGATTAGTTAAATGAAATTCAGAAAATATCAATTGAATTTCAAAACAATAAATTATAATCTAGAAAATGTTACTTTTAATTCAAAATGCTATAAATGTAATTCTAATTCATGAAATGTAATTCAGAAATTGTTATTTGAAATTCAGAAAGCATTCATAAATTTCAGATTTCATTGAAGTTGATTTAAGCAGTATTTATAAACTGAGTGATAATTACTACTGAATGAATATTGTCAATATCCTGATGTAATGAACATAATTTACCTATCAAAACTGGATTATTTTTTAACAAAAAATCGTATTCTGTTTTGCATTTGAACTCTTCTGAATTTCATTTGATGTAATTACATTAATTTTGACTAATCTACATTTAATCATTTCTGATATTAAACTTATGCTTTTTCGATAATATTTACCAACTTGGAATTACAATTGTTACAATTTAAAAATCCTAATTGAATTTTAAACTTCCTGAATTGCTATTAGAAAAAGTGTAGATTTTATTCAAGAAATTGTTGTATTTATACGACAGCACTATTTTTCAGAGTTTAAGTAAGTTCTTCTTCGATTTTGGCAAT
This sequence comes from Aleochara sp. GC000083, assembly GCA_030264555.1. Classification (NCBI taxonomy): domain Eukaryota; kingdom Metazoa; phylum Arthropoda; class Insecta; order Coleoptera; family Staphylinidae; genus Aleochara; species Aleochara sp. GC000083. Next base: position 1,995 of record JARJDZ010005717.1, read on the forward strand.
CGATTATACGTCCATCCATGGAAATTTTAAAGAACTTCAAATATTTTTTCTTTTAAGAAATGTTATTCTAGCACAATCAAAATCTCAAAGATAGATCTTGTTATTCAGTTCGTGTGAATGTTTAAGGGACAGCCGACTGAAGAATAAGCAGAATTCATATCTGTTAATTTTTGTTTTCGATCAAAAATTGTATTATTTGGAAGTTTCCATGGTATTTCAAACTAAATGTTAAAAAACCGTCATATTTGACAACTAAAAATAGAGTAGTTTTTCAATTAAGCTTTTACAAGTGTTAAATATTTCAAATTTAATTTATTATCCCATTAAATATTTTATTTTTTGTCATATTCGTTAATTGAATAAATATATAATATGTTAAATCAATACTAAACTATTGGATTAATGAATTCTGTTAATAAAATCTGTAAACATTAAACATGAAACATTTTTATGATAAGAAGGAATAATTCTCTTTTAAAATGAAATCCAATAGAGCAAAAATAATTGGTCACAAAACACACAATATTTATGGTATTGGAATGTATATTTCATATTTATTATGATAAAAATTTTACTAAAATAATTTAATTTAAAAATGTATCACCATCCTCTATATATTTTTTTTTTCTTTTTGGTTGATATTATCACTTAATCTTCTGCTAGTCTTGTACTATGCTTCAAGCTTCTTTAATAATCTTCAATGATTTCCAACAATTTGTCACCTGCAGTTTGGTCGAAATTTGGAGTTTCGACATTTTCCCCGCATCCATCGCATTCGTCCAGATTGGAAATCTTCGGTGGAGCTACAGGATGCTCCGAATGATCGTTGATGAAAAGATGGGTTTGCATTGCGTTATTTGCTAATTGCAAAAGCAAATCGAAATTTAATTCCCCATCTGCCATTGCTTTCTCCAAAATCTGCTTCATACCAATGATATTTCTATCTCTTAAAAACTGTGAGGTTCTAGACTGTTCAAAGGGATTGGAAGATTTGATGATTTTTCGCAGTTTTTCGCAACTTGACAGTTACTTATTTTTGTGTTGTTTTCCTTAGCTATTGTGATCTCTAATACTGAACGTTTATTTAAAAATATGTCATAAACTTCAAAATTACCCATATTTATAAATATGTATCTGTAATATTTATGTAAGATTTCTTAAGGGTTCAAATTTCTTCTAAAAAGGTGGATACAATTAATTTTAAACATTTTGTTTGCTTTTAATAATTTTATCATTTGAGTTGTATCCTTATTTTTTGCTAATAATTTTCTCAGAAGTAATATTTTTGAGAGGAAAGATAAATGTCTTCAATTATGAATCAACTTTTAGTCTGATATCAGCAATCTAAGTACATTTTTTATTAACGAGTCGAAAAATCAATTTGAAGAAATATAGATAAAACAAGGAGTAATTTGGGAGATTATGAAATTTTTGAGGAGAAGGAAGTTTAAAATTTTATAAAATGTTTGTCATTAATATCTTTCCTTGATGTTGAGGGCAATTTTTAACTTATATTAGAAAGAAAGCAAGAAATAAAACCGATGGTCGATTAAATTAAACGCATTTATTTTACACTCATACCTTCCCTTTATGTATTACTTCCGGCGAGAAACAATAGTGCGTTGTTCCAGGTGATAATTTGTCTCTTTCAGGGAAGGTATAGTTCGTTTGAATGGATGACAAGTTGGTCAATTTTTTAAACCAGTATGCAAACTACTACTAAAGTGCGTCTGATTGATCATTCTTTCATTTGCATCTATTGTAGATTGGACCCAATCATTCTCAGTGGTTTCAGAATTGCTTTTTTCTAACGAAAAATTGATTCAATTAATTTCATGCAAGTTTTACAAATGGCAATGTCTATACATTGTACTATAACGTACAAATGATTTTAAATAGCTGTATAGATAACTTTAAGTAACATACTGATGATGACTGATGTTGAAAAATTTATTTAGTAATTAAATTTTTGAAATTTTGTTTAGCAATTTTGATAGATGAATAAAGATATGGCAGAAAATCACAGGAAGAATTGGACCAACTCACATCAATACATGAATGACAAAGAAAAATTTGGTTGATTGTAAAACTTTTTAAAGAATATTAATTTGTATGAAGCATTCACAAAAAAACATAAGCAGTCGAAAAGATGAGATTAAATGAGATTACATTTTTGCATTTAAAATTTGAATTTGTCTCAAGACCATTTATGCAGAAATGAATTAACTTGGTCAAACTACTTCTCTTAAAAATTACAAATGAAGAGTATTTTCGAGAATGGTCACGCATATTTCTAACTAATAAGTTTGGATTCCAACTTTTTAAAATATAAAATTCTAGACTATAATCATAGAAACTATAAAAGATTATATTGCAACATATTTTTTTTTGGATTTCTATTAAAGATAACTAAACAATTCAACATTAGGAATAAGGACCAAACGAACTATCTTTTATAAGAAATGAATTGTTATGCTGGAAAATGGAGGTAGATTATTTATAGATAATTGTGGCTTATACATATAAATAATTTGAAATATGATAATATAATAATTGATTTCTGATATCGTAGGAATGGCTGATTATCAGCTGCAGATATTTTACTAGAAACTACTTTTTCATATAAGATACAATGCTATAGAACAGAAATCCTTTGTTGTTTTTATAAATTCAATATATTTCTAGATCATGGATCGATTTGTAGTCTAGTTATTGTAAATTTCGACAAATTTGCCTTTAAAAAAATACACAACACTCCATAAAATCTTTAGATAATCTTTACAAACTGAAGGCAGGATTTGAAAAAAGTTGAATTGTATTGAATTGAATTATTACATTAAGAAGATTAGTCCTTAAAAAAAAACTTGCAAATTAAAGCATATTTTTAAACCTGTCAAACAATAGTTAAGTATTCGAAATGAATTTGGTCAAAATTATTATTTAAGTATTGAAATTCATTGAAATAAATGTTTAACATTCAGTCTGAATTGACCTAATTATGAGAATACATTTAAGATGATTGAATATGGTAACATTTAAAAAAGAAATTTTAGAAATGTATTCTTCAAATTTCTCGTCTTTATTATACCAACAGCATAGTTCATGGTAGTATTTATATACCATAATAAAATTTCAAAATTTTTTTTCTTATGTTTACATCTTTCATCAGCAACTGATATTGCTTTCCTCGTTTCTTCTATTTTTTTCTGGAACGGTAAAAATTTATTCCATCTCTGCCGTAATCGATCAAATATTACCTTGGTCAAACTACTTCTCTTAAAAATTACAAATGAAGAGTATTTTCGGGAATGGTCACGCATATTTCTAACTAATAATAAGTTTGGATTCCAACTTTTTAAAATATAAAATTCTAGACTATAATCATAGAAACTATAAAAGATTATATTACAAGATATTTTTTTGGATTTCTATCAAAGATAATTAAACAATTCAACATTAGGAATAAGGACCAAACGAACTATCTTTTAGAAGAAATGCATTGATATGCTGGAAAATGGAAATTATTTATAGATAATTGTGGCTTATATAAATAATTTGAAATATGATAATATAATAAATGATTTCTGATCTGAAACTACTTTTTCAGATCAGATATAATGCTAGAGCAGTGAAATCCTTTGTCGTTTTTAGAATTGTAACATATTTCTAAATCATGGATCAATTTGTAGTCTAGTTTTTGTAAATTTCTACAAATTTAACTTAAAAAAATACACAAAACTCCTTAAAATCTTTACAAAATCTTTACAAATTGAAGGCAGGATTGCTACATTAAGCAGACATGTCAAACAATCGTTAATTATTCAAAAAATATTGAATTTTTTTATGTAAAATATATCAATTTGGTCGAAATTAATATTTAAGTATTGACATATATTGAAATACATGTTTAACATTCAGTCTGAATTAATCTAATTATGAGAATACATTTAAGATGATTGAATATGGTCCTATTTAAATTTGTGTTTGTTATACAAATTGTATAGTTCATAGTAATACCTTTACATCACAATAAAATATAATAACAATAATTTTTTTCTTATGTTTAAATCTTTCATCAGCAACTGATATTGCTTTCCGCATTTCTTCTATTTTTTTCCTAGAACGGTGAAAATTTATTCCATCTCTGCCGTAATCGATCAAATATTAGACGCTGCGGATTAGAAATTTATACGGGAAACTTGCTGTTCGGTGATGGTGCAACCATAAGGCACCAACATCAGTAACAACGGCTGCTTCAGTGCAGGAAACACCTCCGAGAAAAATGGACGCACTTGAAGCACCCACTTAGGACGATATATTCAGGCCTGAGATAGAATGCTGGATGCATATTGTATAACGTAATCAGCACGGTGTGCATATAAGATTCAGGTGCGGGCCATCTTCCCCTTCATCTTCCTCGTTCTTGGTGGGATTTTTTCCGCGTCGGCTGGTTGGCATCCGCCAAAAAAAGGAAATCTACCGGCGAGGGGCATATTGGATGGGAAATATGCGCCAGGTCTGGTGGGCTCATTCAATTTTAAATAAAGTGCTCATTGCATTCAGGTTGCCCAAACTCGTCAATAATAAAACAAACACGCCTGTGTTAAATCTTTCCTCTTTGCTCCATGTTATTGATAGTGCTATTTCTATGTAAGACAATGGGATTCATCTTCGTCAGTGGGAATTTTACCCAACATTTCTTGTCGGGTATAATGATAGGGTTTGTCTAGGATATGGTTATTTTTCAGAAGGAAAATCTGGAAGATGGTTTTTGGTACGAGGAAATATTTGGGAATAATTCTGAAATTTATATTTCTCTTGTGGAAGATGGATTTTTTTATCGAAGGGTTAAGATATGTTGATTAGGAAATTTGTTGTACTAAGGAAACGTTAGATGAATTAGTATCATTTATTTGCAGGTTGCTAACCTAATTAAAATTATTTGATAACTTAGGAATCATTGGAAGGTGATTGTTTGTTAAAGAAAGAAAATTTGGATAAAATTCTTAATATACATACTGCAATTCATGAGTCGTCCTTATGATTGTTTAATGATAATTAAATCATTTTTCATAATTTCAAGTTTCCAAAATTTTAACATGAAAACTCAATATTGACTTTTAAGGACTTGATATTTTTTATTAATTTATTTATCTTGTTTTTCTACTTTTGTAATTTTCATTCCATATCTTGCAAAAATTCTGTAAAAGGCTTTTGGTATGACAAAAGATTTAGAAATAAAATAAAATTTATTTTTTTGTCAAAACATGGAGTCTTATTGTATATTTTAAAGAGTAAATTAAGAACTAAGAAGTAGTCAGATGAATTGGTATCATTTATTTGGTAACCCAACTAACATTGTTTGACAATTTAAGAAACAATGAAAATAAATTACTGTAATTTTTGCTAAAACGTCTAAATTTCTGATTAAAATCTAATTATTATCTGATTCTAACAATTTTAAAAAGGGATTTAAGACCACGATATAAATGAGTTTTTTGTTTCAATAGTAATCAAAAATTATGAAATAAATGATGGGACCACAAATTCGAAAATTAATTTAAAATTTCAAAGGTTGTCTCTTTCAAGTCTTTATAATAAATCCAAGAAATTCATGGAAAGTAAATAGATTTAGAAGTTTAAAATTCAAGAACATATTAAAATCAGGATATTTGACAATGCTTTCAAAAATCCTTGCAAAATTTCTGACTGTTTCCTAAACATTAATGTGAAAATTCTGATAAAAGATTTAAGATTCGAAGACGAAAAAATGAAAATATCACAAAAATGCTGAATGCCCAAACAAATATTTAAATGTGTTGTGGAAGTTTGAAATTAGAAGTCATATAAATCAGGATCAATTTTAATACATTCCTTTCGGAATGAAATTGGAGAGCAGAAAATAAAAATGACTGGCAGTTGGTACTTTGCAAAATATCAACCAAACGACGACGCCAAGGATAAAAACGGTTACAATTGGGTTATTATACTAATTGAATTACCAACCATACGAAGTAGTAAAGATATATTATGGAATCAACGAAAATAGGAAGCTTGGAACCGAAAATGCACAACGCGTACATATCCTTACAATGTGTTCAAATTCAGGATATCAGATACAGGATACAAGATCATCTTCTAAAAAAATAAATCTGGATGCAATCCTAATCTAAAAATGTTTCACACGATGACTTTTCTTTAACTTATGTGTTCAATAGTCGTAAAGTTAGAATTTACAAAATTTCAAATCTTCTAGAACCATTTTTTATTAAAGTGTAATGTTATCCTTCCAGGACTTCCTTAGTGATTTTCCTGGATACAGGAACAGTTGGTGTATATTGGGTTGTCGTAGGTCGTTGGGAGTGGGCCCGGACCCTGGATTCTGGAGTTGGAGCCGTCGCGACGAAGATATCTTCACTCACTCTGTTCCTGGCAGGATGCCTGCTCCCGAGAGCGATGCTGGTTTTCCCGCTAGTCGGCGTTAATATCGGGAAATCCGTAGCGAGAGGAATTGCACGAGTTCAGTTCTGTGATGAACGCCGTCGCGAAAAGTACTCCCGAAATTGTCGCCGTTTGCCTCCAAAGTTCCCAAATGAAATTACGTAAATAAATTACAAATAGATATCCTAAAAATACGCGTAGGAAATAATCCTGAAGTATCACATTTAAAGAAAATACAACTAGAAATAAATAAAAAAAAGTGCGCGTGAAAAAAACTTTATTGAAAGTATAAAAATTCAGAAATTTTTTCAATAGGAAAATATAAAAGAAAGAAATAAACAGTACAAAACAGACAATGAAGAATATCAGAAATTCGTCGGGAAAATGTATAAATAATAAATCAGAAATAAACCTGCGAAAATTTTCGTGTCATGTTCGTTAAGGAAATGCGTTCTTTATGAAGACTTCCAAGCTTGAAGAAATATTCAAATGACCCTTTTCAACATTGGTAATTTATTCAGGATCGCGATGCGCTTTAATTTGTTATCTGGTTCTTGATAATTATTCTTTGCATTTTAATGGTGCATTATGTTGTTATTTTCATACATAATTCTACGGTTCTGTAATTGATGCCCGCATCCTTCTATCAAGCCCACGCTTTCGGAATTCGAGTCGTCCTCTTTCATCAGTGCTTGGTGGATGTAATCATGAATGAAAACCGATTTGCATTTCGGATTTCATTTCGTTTCGGATGAAATTTCTTGTTTGCATGCTTTAATCATGCGATAGAATCGGCGATTTTCCAATCAGATGAAAATCGCATTTTTCATTTCGATTCATTTGCACAAACGCTTTATGGAAACTCAAATATTTGATGGAAAATTTTGCGAAATTTTTGATTTTTAACATTGATAGTACAGAAATTTATTATATCTGTGAAAAATATTAATTATTCTTATTTTTTATGGATGTTTATGATGTTTTATGGATTCCATTGTCATCATTAAAGAATTAAAGGATTAGGACATCATTTACAATACATCTGAAAATTGTAGTTAATTTTTTTTCTTCTATTAATTGATTGATTATTGATTTAATATGTTTGCTTATTAATTATTTATATTTAGGTGAGTTTCAATTGTAAAAAGTTACAAATGTGGCTAATCAACAAAAATTGCTGTGCAAAATTGAAGTGAATGTGTAAGAACGCTATATGAACAATAGATGTAAACTTGTTTGTGTTCATCTGGGATTTATACAAAGGAAAAATAGCACATCGGATGGAGAATTTCAGCTGAATGGATTTCCTTCTTGGGATAGTTTTGGCTTGCTTGCTCGTCCTGCAGCCAGGACAAATAGGTAAGTAATAATTAAAAATGGCAATAATTAAAATCTTAATATCATAAATGGAAGAAATCCTGACTAACTAATAATAATGATATTATATTTTCAATTGAACTAATTGAAACAATGAAATTGTTATTATCTGAATTGTTCAAATTATACTGAAAGTTTGGTGTCTTTGAAATTAATTGATAGTTACAATAATTAAAAGTTATTTGGAGAAAAGGAATTTTAGAGTTTTGATATAATTCTCATAAAATTGAAACATCCCCAGATACATTTTTAAAATTAGGAATTCATTTATACATAACTAACTGAAACACTGTCAGACTTACTACTGTTATTTCAAATATAAATCAAAATTTAAAAAAATAGCTTAGAAATATTGCGAATAATTTGTGATATAACAACATAAAGTTATTTATTTATTAAAACCTGCACCTGGAAAATCTTATTCTTCGGAATATTTTTTGAATTCGCATATCATTCCTTAGAACTCTTCGACAATAATTTTCACTATATTCATGACAGAACTGAAACTCAGAGTTTTGATAGCATTTAAGTCACCGAATAAAAAAACAAAACGAGCAACGTGAGTTGCATAAAAAATTATATGATTCCTTGATATATCCACCAATCATCTTCAATAGCTTTGTGATTTATTTCGGAATATTTGCGTCATATATCAAAGCTGAAATGACTTATAAGCATTCCCGATTTCGCCTTTATTGCAAATCTTTAAGAGTGACATTATTCTGCGTCCTGTGCTGGTGAAATATAAATGGGGAAATTTATTTCTATTTCAGCAAACATGTTGAATGTCTATTTGACTGAGGGCTCTCAATTTCTTCCTCGATGCGAATCAATCTAGCGGAAGTAATATTTTTCGGCAAGTTTGTTTATTTATTACGATCGTAATGGGGTTGAAAATAAATATTATATTTGTTATTGAAAATGATATCGTATCAGTATCAGACAATATTTATTTAGGTAATTGTGAAATAACGTGAAAACTTGTGAACTCTTCTTTAGATGATAACAACTATGGAAATTGTAATGTAATTTTGTAATATAAAAAAATTTAGGTTGTCAAAAGTTATTGTAGCAAAATATTTTCTGAAAAAAATTATGCTGCAATTAATTAAAAGCAAATTTTTCATACATTATTATTTCTATTTATTAACTTTAGACATTTTTTGTTTTCTAAATTCTAAATGAAAATGTTAGATTATAAATACCTGACATTTCTAAATTTGCACTACAAAAATTCTATTTTTCTGCTCATTTCTTATCTAAAATCTTTCTTCGTTTAGTTTTCGCAGACTTTATATCTCGAAATGCGTCTTTATGTGGAAATATGAACAAATGATAATTTGTTCAGCAAACGAATTGGAAAAAGCAAATCGATTAAATGTAGTCTGCAAAGAAATTATTTCCAGCATCTGGAATTGATAGCCGTTTGAATTGCGTCATTCCTTCACATATTGACAAGCGGAAATTATTCCAAGGAAGCTGGAAAAAAGGCGTCTCAGACCGAAGGAGCAATATCCTAGAACGGATGATTCCAGCGTTAACGTCAGCGAAAGAAACAGAACAGACAAATACTGATGACGTTTCTTTAATTTATTAATAATTCATTTTGGCGGCCGAGAAGAGCAAATAAAGGAAGCGAAGCATTCGTAATATTTCCGCCCTTGTGGTAAAAAGCAGCCAAGAAACCAACAGCTTCGATTCATATTGATATAAATTCAATTTGAAGTTCGTTTTGCTTTGTATCGTTGGCAATTGTCTGGGAAAGTATCGTCAGCAAATCTTCTATATTGGATATTTCTGTCCTCAGGCGAAGACGTCTAATGCAAATGAATCGCTTTTGTTTCTTATTTTTGAAATCAAATTCAATTTGGTTGAAATTATTATGGTTTATATTTCAGTGAGAGAATTAATCAATTGGAACAAATGATTTAAAAATATTTGAATTACTAGAACTCCAAATATAATTATAAGAATTAAATTTATATCGCAATATAAAATAATATGAAATATTTTTCCGATTCCTTATCAGGGACCCAGATTTTGCAATATTCTCCTGTTACTTATAAGAAAAACTAATATTTATTAGGTATAGAGAAACTTTAATGTAACAAAACAAAATTATAATACATTTCATCAAAGATTAATATTTCATGTTCAACTTCCACTATTTAATACAAATTGACGATGAAATTTTTTGTAAAATATCAGTAAATTTTGCCTGGTGACATCAAAATATTATTATCTTTCCATTCGCTTTCTGTAAAAGTGCAATCTGTTTTTCCTACAACAATCTACCAGGAGTGATTACTTCCTCATCCTGTCAGTACGAACATTTTATTACTCCCTGTGGGATCATCAGTCGCGTTCATCCTCATTACTCGAAATGAGGATAGTAATGTTATCAACCTGGACGTCGACAATTAAATAAGAATTCATTTACCGTCACATCCCAAATGTCCTTATCCTTTGTTCACACAAAATATCCAACTATCTTATGGACAGATTAATCTACTAAAGAGGTCATTAGTGCGAATCTAATTGCTAATTTATATTGATAACATGTCAACCTTTCATACAAATGCAATTAGTGACTTGAATACCATTCAAAACAAAAATACTCTTTGGATGACAAATAGGATAATTACATCTTCGGTTTTCTGTCTTTTTTATTTATCAAGGAAAAATAAGAAATAATATATGTTCTGTAGAATATAATATAATTCTATTGAAGTTTTTAGGTCAATATTTGCTTACTTTTATTCTGGAAATTTTGGCAATATCAAATTATAATATCAAAAATAGTCTCCTTGCATTTTATACAGGAATGTTTTTGTCATTTACTTTTTTGGGTAAACAAATTAAACTTCTGTATGCTTGTTTTAAAATAAACATAAAATATGTTATATACTATGAAATGGACTTCTTGAAACAAGTCATTTAATTAATCATTTTTTGCACATTGACTTCTATTTCAAAAAACTTTCTTTTCATGTTGAATAAACTTAAAATTCTTTGGTATTTAACTTCTATTAAAAATTACCTTAATGAAACTATTTTTAAATTTCTCAGCCATCCACAAAGTATACCTTTTTACAAAAACCTCTCATTGTTTAACATTTTTATTCTTAAAGTGAAGAGAAGAAAAATATCAAAATATTGTTCCATTGGTTTAATTTATCCGATTCCAAAGCTACAGATGGTCCATACTCATGTTTTTTGGATGTAGCCTAGTTTTTTCTTGTCATTTTCCTCGAGGACTCATATTAATCGCATTTGCACCCATTTCGTATATTGCATGGCGAAGAAAAGATGATTGTGTTCAATAGAGGTCAACTCAGCCTCTTCAAAAAGGCCACCCATGCATCTGGTGGTGACATGAGAACACGGCCCGTTGAGAATTTCCGCTTTCATTTATTGCTGCCACCATTTCCGCTGTTGCTTCTGCTGAGATTCCTGTTGTTGTTCCTGCTGCTCGTCGTGTAAAATATTGCGCAACGGAATCCGGTTGTCCTTTGAAAATAGCGCAACAACTCCAAATCCCCAATGGGACCAACACCCAAGAACCGCAAACTGCAAAAAAATGAAAATAAAAAGTGAAAATATTTTAGAGAAAACGTTGTCGAGAAAACGCAGCTTTAAACGAAGGATAAGAATAAGATTCTTTGCAGAGGAATATAAGTACATAGATGTTTTTATGAGGAATTTCTGAAATGTAATTTTGTCTGATATAATTAATATTACAAAATATAGACTTGAAATGTCGTAGATACTTCAAACGTGAATTTTGATTCCTTTGGGAACAGTTCCAAAAAAGTCCCCAAAAATATCTAATGAAAAGTCTCTTTGTGGAAATACTAAATTCAAAGTATGATCAAAGTGTAACTTTAAATTTAAGATATGAACTCATAGCTGCATTAGAAATATGTAAATGAAAATATATTTAATAAAAATGTCTAATTCTATTGAAATCTACGGCAATGTAACCAATCATTTGAATTCTGCAAATATGACATCCATTGGAACAAATAGTAATTTTATAATACAAAATAAGCATAAATAATAGTAATAAAATAAGCATTAATTAATTGTCATGCTTACAAAGTTTTCCAAAATATGAAAATTCAAACGCTATCAATTTATTTGCAAAAATGAAATGTTTTCAATAATTTTGACAAATAGTAAAATAGCAGTTTTGATCAACTATTATCTTATTCTTAATTTCTTAATTTCTTATACGATGACAAACAGTGGCTACAATTAATTTACAATTAAATTAATAATGATCAAAATTAACTAAATAAATTAAAATAGAAATAATGTTTTAATGGTATTATACCAAGAAGATTAAATGTTTATTGAAGTAAGAAAATAGTTTCCCATTTTCCACGTATTGGCAAACTCCTTGCATAAAGTCTGGCGCCAAATGCGTACTCGTTGGGTGAACGCAAGTTCAAGGAAATGCCAGGAAAAACAAACAGACACCTACAAGCAAACTGGGAATGAAGGACGTAAAAAGGGTATTTTTTTGCGTTAGAAGGATGGAATTTCCTTCCTCATTTTTGCGGTCTCGTTTATGTCTTCTCCTCCACCATCGTATCTCTTATTTTTTCATGCGCTGCTAATAAATAATTTCGTAAATAGCACCATCAGAAAGAGTGGAAACTTCTGCTGGAATATGGGTTTTCTTATTATGAAAAAAGTTTTCTTTCTTTTCTTTTTTTTCGTGATGTATATTCCTAATTTCTTATTTGTTTTTTTAGTTTTTGCTTCTTTTTCACCGTTAATTATTATACTATCATGTAATGTGAGCATAATTAGGAAAACTATTTATAAAATCTTCTAATTATCGATATAAAAATCAACTCAAACTAGCAATATTTCTAATTCAAATAAATTTCAATATTTCTGTATGTAAGTAATTTCTAACAAGGAATAAGACAGGGGTGTCAGAATACATAGTAAATAACAATATCAAAACAAAAAAATTAAAATGGTTCAGGACTAAAAAGTCAGTTTTTTGTCGAATATAAAAATTAACAATTAAAGAAAAACTATTGGTATCAGTGTAGGAAATCTTTAGAATATTCACAATTTTGTATCTTTTCTTGAATATTTAAATATACCACGGATTTCAATGTATCCTATTTTGAAATGAAAAGTATATCAATTCAGAGTTATTGTAATGCTAATAAAGTAATGATACTTCACGGAAATTTTACAGGATATCAAAAATAGATAATTAATAAAGTACGAAATGAATGGAAATGAAAGATACATAATAAATAGGTACTACCTGTTTTTACCTTTTCAATAAAAACAATTGATAATTATAGTAATATTTTAAATAATTTGCAAAAAAATAATTGGAATTCAGTAAATAAATATGCTTAAACCTTTGAGCTGCTAGATTAGGAAATAATACAAAGTTGCGAATACCATTAAATTTCAAACACATTTAAAAAATAAAAAAAGTTATTTTGCAGGACTTGTCAAAGCTTGTTTCTGAAGCACGTCATTTAAAAATGCATACTGCGTACGGATGGATTCATTATGAATTCATTACAGGATGAGTAAAATTAGAGGACCAAACTTTCCTTCGACATTTTCCATCCACTTGTAATATGGTTACATGATAAAAAGCTACTAAAGTGTTGACCGCTTGTTGACACTGCTTCACTGCTATTTTGTAATAAATGAATTTTAGCATGGTTTCAGCCCGTACTTTTAATTTGGTTATTAAAGTTGTTATGTTGTCATTTTGTGGAGAAAAATAGGAAGTAATCAGAATGCATACAAAAATACAATTTAAAGTTAGAGAGATTTTTGAGATTAGAAAGCATTTCTTGGTTTTGATATTGATATTGCAGGATTAATGGAAATTGTTCTTTTGAAGATATATATTCTTCAAATAATCTAGTTTTATTTTCCATTAACCCTGAAGCATATAAGTAAAAAATAATTAGACTAATTGCAATATTTCATTGTATTGCAATACTAATCAAAATATTTTAATAGAAACCTCGAAAAGATCCAAGAAGGATGAATAACTCCAAATAATTTGTAGGATATGAAACATCCTCTAAATTGGATGTTGACTGCCTACCGGCATTTCGACTACCAAGGATCGTATTTCCGGTTTCACCGAATTTCGTTCTACATTTTAAGATGCACCCTGCGACTGAATTACCATTTTAGACCTTATTGTATTGTCTTACAGTACATTATAATAAATGATTGTTAGAACTCGCGCATTCTGAACGTAGCTAGGAATAAATCATTCCAGGATTACGACTGTTGGAAGATGTACAGAGTGGCCAAAATAAAAGGCAGATATTTCTTGAAGATGGCATCTCGAAAAAGCCATTAAGGATGTAATAAAGTTTTCTCATCTTTTAGTACTTCGCAGATTCATTACTTTTTAAAACAATAAAATTTTGTCACCCTGTACGTGTAGAGTTAAATTGGGGTTCGGATTAATGTAAAATTAGAAGTCGACCTAATACGACAAATAATAATACGAAGCGACGAAGCGACGCAGTCAATTATATAACTTTCTAAGGCTGGGACGAACAATTCCAAAATGAGGATGCTGAAACGTTCGCACTTTCGCTTTTCATGTCTATTTCCAGCTCCAGCAGATTGCGAACAAAACACATTCTTGAGCGAGGATTGTAACAAGCTTAATATTGAAATTTACTGTAATGAGGCTATTTTGAACTCTGTTTGCATGAACCTTTTCTAGTGTGAATCATAATATGAGTAACATAATCTGCAATACTACTTTTCACAAGTTTTCTTATCATGAAGCATTTATTTAATAAATATCTTTTAAATGTAGATTTCCTATAAAATAATTACTTTGAATGAAGGAATAAATAATATTTTAATTACCACATAAATTACAAAATTAATTTTAAGTTCAGTTGGTTTAGTAAAGAAAGTTTTCCAATAAAATTATGACACCTCAAAATGACTAGAATTTTTTGCCAAATGGTAATTGTACTCATTTCTAGAAATAATTTCTTCTTTCTAAGTGTTGATAACATGACATGAAATTTTATTAAAATTTAGATTACAATCAATGTATTGCAATATATACTTCTTGTAATTATGAGGAGTAATTTATATCATTCAGTTTGTTAAAACCCTTATGGGAAAACGAGATACCAATGACAAGTTTGTAATAGTCCTTCCATTTAATTGCGCTTAGAAATGTAATGGATACTTGCTCTATTAATTGTAGTTATGAACTCTGTCGAATTGTTTTGCAACAAGTTTGAAACTATTAATTAACTTTAATGTGCTGTAGAATTTAATCCCATTAATGTACTACATCTATTTATTTTCTTGCCAATAATATAAATTTATATAATAGTAAAAATATGCGAAATACAACATTTTAAACGAATGTTCAACTATTTTAAATAAGTTAAATTTTAATATCTTTGTGATTATTTTTAATAAGTTATCTAACGTATGACCATAAATAATCACTTTTTATCACTTGTAACCAGTAATTAATTTCACGAATAATCACTCATTTTAGACACAAGTGAAATAAATGTATTCATTTTAACGGCCAATGCTACCCGATTTTCCCCATAAGAATCCCATGTAATTTTACTGCAATTCCACCGGCCAAACCGCTGAATCGATTTGCTTCAAATTTGGACATGTTATAAACACCCATNACTGCGGCACCAAAAAAAATTCAAATTAGTCATCTAATTAAGGCGCTGGAGTTGCAGAAAAATTACAAAATTGAAAAGTTTACGCCCAATATTGGGCTCCACCCGTTTTCTATTGTTAAAAAGAAGACACTTGAGCAAACATTGAAAAATCTCTTTTCATTGGACAACTTGAAATCTTAGATAAAACTAACAAGAATGTTTGGTGTCATAAACTCTTGCTTTGTTGGACTGATAGGAAGGTCTTTCATGAGGCAACTTTATTGATAGCCCGTTAGTAAAAGCCGAAGCCCATGAATTCAGCGTGAAATAGGATGAAATTAGTAAAGTAAAATAATTGTTTCAAAACTAAATTATATTGTATAATTCATATTGTCTTCAATTATTAGAATATTCTCAGCGTAAACGTACACAATTCCAAACACTGCTTATTCAACTATTCTGAAATGTAATCGAGATTAGCGCAATACTTATACTTGTATGGTACTTTTTACTAATTGTAAGATTGCCGCGGGTTATATGAAAATAATGATGCTGGTTTATCAATTCTAGGTAATGCGATTGAGAACGGAAAAACTACCTACTCGGGTATGGTTTGGGTCTTGGGTCCATCTATCGCAGGGGTTTTCAACCCTATGCCCGCGGGCGCCATGGCGCCCGTTGACCGATTTATGTGTGCCCGCCATCCTTCGGCAGCCATGGAATTTTTTAAGAAGTATCACTGCAAAAAAATTATATGCATCGGTTTTTAATGCTATTGAAAGCTTGCGACGCTTTTTTTAATTGAATACGACCACAGTGGCGCCCGCCGTCCCACTACCATTTGGAATATGCGCTCAC
>JARJDZ010005719.1:0-80295 GCA_030264555.1 Aleochara sp. GC000083
GCAACATGTCCAACGTTGCCCCAAGTACCTCCGTCATGCAATAGCGACGCTAGCCAGACTGGCAGAATCTGCAAAAATAAAAAATAATTACTAATTTGTTCACATATTGAATATACAACAATAAACTGTTTACAAAAAACTTTAAAAACTGCAGCAAAATGTCCAACGCCGCCAACAGAACCTGCATCATGCAATGGCGACACTAGCCATACTCGCAGAACCTGCAAAATTAAAAATATTAAAACATGTGTTCAGATATTCACTGTACAAGAATAAATTGTTTACAAAATACCTTAAAACCCAGCAAAGTCCAACGCTGTCTAAAATTCCATTTTGTAACGGCGATTCCATTCATACCTGGAGATTCTGCTAAAATCAAAATATACTTCAATAATTGCAATAAAAATCCAACCTGTATCATGTATGAGTCCAACGCTGCCCTATGTTCCTCCATTATGCAAAGAGATTGTCTCATCTATGCCAGAAACTGACTGACTGACCACCCTGGCCACGGCGTTTTCGATTTAAAAATGTTGAGCGTTTGCGGCACGCACCACTTTTTCGGTCCAGAAATGTTAATCGTTCCTCGTGAAGTCGCATACCTAGATAGAGTGAGAGACTTTGGAACAATTATACCAGAAGTCTCTGATTATACTAACTTAACTGCGGACTACTATATGTTAAAAATTCTTGTGGACAACGTATATTACATATCCAAATTCAAATTTATTGAATCGTTATAATTAACATGATCATTTAGTTAATTAGCTTCTATACAAATTTACTGAAAACTTTAAGCATCCATATACCAAAGAAAAGTGGTTTCTTGTAAAAAAAAGTCGCCTAAATGGCAATCATTTCCAAACCCATGATTTTAAATTAATATCTTGGGCCAAAACCTGGACCATAACCGTAAGATTCATACGAACTATAGGAATCGTAAGAATCATAAGAGTCATAAGAATCATACGAATCGTAGCATGGTGCTCCAAAAACGTAAACAAATAATGAAGTCAAAATGAAGAAAAGTTGCAAAATGATGTCCAGCACATTCTAAAACAATACAATAAATTAGTTTACAATTTACAGTGCACTTGAATGTAATTACCATTTTGGCGATGTTTCATAAAATAACCAAGATGCGCATCGTGATATATCCCAGAACAATTTATATCTGCCGAGAAAATAACAAATTAATATTTAAATAGAAACATGTATACAATTGTTAATACCTTATCTTGATGATTAAATATACGAAGAAGCCACATTGCAAAAGATTGAGCAATCAGTTAATTAACAATAAGCTTAAATAAACTACAGGATCATACAGAATTTCGGTAACAACTTCTACAGGGAGATATTATATAATAGTTTGTGTATATTTTACGACCGAATACTGTATACAATATCTAAGTCACGAGACGTAATAAGCGCTCTATCATCATCTTGTTGATTAATTCATTTCTCCATAGTTTCTTGTAATATTATCATTCTTATTATTTGTTTGTTTGTTACCTCTTTACAATTTTACTTCTAGAAAAATATTTTATAATAATAGTATAAGTATCATATAATATGTAGAATGGCACTTTTACATAAATATTCTTCATGTTTGTGGTGAATTCGCAATCGCGCATTTTTTCCGTTTAAATGTTTTGTTTGCATATTAATTCAATATTTGTATATATATATATTTATATATATCTGCTTCTCAATTTCTCTTATCATTTGTGATTTGTGTTATTATTGTAGCCTGTGTGACTGCTAATTGTTGTTTGCTTCGCTCGTATAAATCGAATAGCAGTTTGCAATTTGTCAGAAGCGTCCTACAAAACGTAATCATTGTATAAGTACAGTACAGTAATGATTTTGAATACGTTATTTGCATTTGCATCGGTCACATTGGTATATCAGTACTCTCTATCTATAATTTTATATAATATACGATTGTTCACAATTTACAATATCGTTCTCATGCGGCTTCTTCACTCAGAATGCGCCTCAACTGTCACGGAGAGCTCGTCTAAAACATCATCATGCTAACACATCTCTAATGCACAAATTATCATCTGGTTTCGCTCATCGCTATAACTAAATTGTAGTTAAAATCTATGGTATGCCTCCCTATCATTTAGCATCGTCAACATATGAGTAAGTGGCACCTATCGCTGGTGTCTCTGTTTGTCAGAATGATCGGATTCCAATATGCAATTTCTTATCGCTAGATAAGTGTTTCCTATCATTATCATAATTATTATTCATCTTCTTTACAATATATATTTGGATTTGTTTCACGAGGAGGATATATAAATATTTCTATCAATGTATAAATCTATTTCACTGTACACCGGGGAAGAGGCAGTCGCTCCGCCGGTAAACGCTAATAGTAGTTCAACGTATACGAGAAACAAATTGCAATATCTTGTGTTTCATTATCATCTCCTGATTCATCATAATCGTTATCATCTCATCGTCATCTCTATTCGAATAATTTGTCTAGTAGAAAAAATAGATTTGCGAACGTAAGAAATAACATTGTACAATCATATAATGTTCTTGGTGCAATATCCATTTCTATTTCTTACAATTAGATTTTCTGATTATTGTATTTCAACGTTACTTGAATTTGTTCACGTATTTCTTCCATCATTTTTTATTGTTGATTCATCTTCTAAATATGAGGTATATGTGCGGTTTCTATTTACGTTATCTATTCAGTTATTTATGTACTCTATGCATTTGTATAATGTTTTTGTGTTGCATGAATTTCTTGTAACATTTAAAAGCACTACTGAAAGAAATCCGTAAGTTTTGATTTCGTTATCATAACTCAAGGGAAACAACGACTAAGAATGAATGACTAATGAAGCTCACCCCTTCCTACATATTTCTGTGTTGTTGGCGTTTTGATTATGAACCACTTTTTAAAATTTGCAATTCGAGTTTGCCATGATATCCTCCCAACAATTGGAGCGCCGTTGTGATGATAAATTAGCAGTCTTCAATGGTATTCATACATTGTTAGTGATAAGTAGGAACCGCGTGACTTTGTCTGCACTTTCAATTCGCACACGCTCAGTTAAGATCTCGCAATTCTCCGCCGCAAGTAAATATACAGATAGTAATAACAAAAATGAAATCTCAAAACTAAGTATACACACGTTAAATGAGCGGTCAAGTCAAACGAAATGAACAATGCGCAACGGCAAAACCGATTACGTATACGTAAAGTAGATAGTAAGATGCATGTAAAACTAGAGCTAAGTAATTAACTTAACTACCTGACATTAAATTAGTTAAATTAACTATTAATTGGTCGCGTGTTTTGGGATTTCTTCACAATGCTTCATTACAACTGAGGCACACCGTGTGTTTGTTTGCTTGTTGTTCCATGGAGGAAAACGTATAACAAATATAAGTGCAACATATTCTAATACATTAAATAAAATGGCCGTTTGTAAAAAAAAAAAGAAGAGAAAAATGTTAAAATGAGATCATAAAACAAATGTAAAAAACACAAACATCTCAATATATAAATTAGTTAAAAAAAATCGCTACTAAAACTTACTGGCACGATTGTCATTCAATTTTTGTTCATGGTTTCGGTGGCCTTAGCGCGTTTAAAATAGTCTTATACGTTAAAAAAATAATTACAAAGTAACATCACTCACAATTAATCATGATCATAAACGCGTAGAATAATAACTTATGCATTCCATCAGTCACGCAGAGCGTCTTTGCTACAAGTGTCATTGGTTGGTTGTTGCCCAACTTTTTAGTGAACTAAACTACTATGTATAAAGGGGGTGGATGTATGTGCGCCTAACTAAATTGCCACTTCTTTGCGCCCAACATCCTCGTGGTGTTGCATGAGAGCGTCACTTGCGTGAATGAGTAATAAATAAAATGAATGCGATGTATGGTGTGTACGTGAAATGAAGACCTACGAGAACTGATTGGGTGAAAACATCTCTGATGGGCCAACAAATATCTTGTGGTTGCCATTGCCGTCGTACAAGTATAGTGGTAGATATAGAAATCTAAAGCGGATCTGCAGCTTCTTTACAATGGCCTACACAATATACGTACGTTAATATTAAATTACAGATAATCCTACAAATACTCTACAAAAATACTATGTTGTCATTCTCTTAAATTTGGTATCTCTCATCATCTTACTCTTATTTTTGGTTACTTTTGTTTTACTTCTTTAAATATATGATGCAGTCTCTAATAATTTAAGTGTCTAGAACGTGTCCCGAACGTTTGCCGTTTCGTTTAGCATGTACATTCGACCATCTTTGCTGCGTATTTTTTGCTGTATGGGAGATCAATTGGACGTGTCTTTTACCTACGCTTGTCGCTTCAGTTGTGTTCTTGATACCCTGACGCGATTTTCTATCAGATACGGAGCGCATCTCAGTGCTCCTTAGATCGGTTTCGAGACGCCCAGCTGCGGCAATTTGTAGTGCACGATGTGGTACGGTGGCCCGATCGGGCTGGTGTTGCCGGGACTGTTGAAGCTGGATGAGAGATTCGGCGACATTCCCGTGCCCGCACAAGCACGACCGCGCTTGCGACGCGGCAGAATGCCCTTGCGCGCCATGTAGAACCGTATTGTCGAGATGGGTATATTGAACTGATCGCTGACCATTTGGAAGGTTTGTCCGCGAGTGATGCATTCGGCAGCGCGTCGCAATTCCTCGTCAGAACGCCGCACGCGGCGCGTCGATGAACCTACAATCGTGTCTTCATTTGAATTAATTAACACCGTGTTTTGGGATTATTTGATGTAGAATTAGTGTTGAAAATATCGTGTTTACCTGGACTTCCGTCATATTGGCAAGAAACATTCGCAATGGCAAAATCAGGCGATTTATCGGCACCGCTGATATTCACTGACGTTTCCTCTTCGGTAAATTCCGTATCCATAAGGTCCCCATCAGCATCATAGTACGATTCCTCATACTCTTCCTTCACGTACTCCTCCTTGATAACAAGCGCATCATTCGAATCGCAATCCGACGACGATGGAATCGTACCGTCCGCGTTTGCCGCGTCAGTCTTCTCCCCCGTCTTCCCCTGCTGATCCTGCTGCTTCGTCTGCTCGACAGTTTGCTGCTGGTTCGCACCACTCTTCGCTGGCGTACCCTCCTGCTTGTCGACCTGTCGCTGCGCCTGCTGTTGCAGTTGCTGCTGCAGCGCTTGGAGTTGCTGCGCCAACTGCACCTCGGAGGACGTGGATTTGTTGCTCACCGCCGCCGCCTTTTCAGCACCACTCTGCGGTCCGTTGCGCGCTGGCTTCGTCGTGCCAGTCTTCAGGCTGTTCAGCGTTTGCTGGCTGAAGAACTGATCCGAGCCACAAAGACCGCGGATCTGCAACGCCTCCGCAGACTTGAGAAGCGATGGTAAATCGTCTTGCGTCACATTCACTTCACCTTTGTACATGAAGTCGACGAGCGATTGCATCTCGTTGAACCTACAAAAACAGTATAAGAATCAAATGCATCGTGCATATTGGGTTGCATACGTACTTCATGTCCTTCATGAAGATGATGGGATGCTGGCAGGGGTTTTGCAGCAGCAACTTCTCGAAGTACGTGGAGCACGCCGAGAGGACGATCTTGTGGCACTTGAGCATCTCATTCTCGCAGGCGAGCGTCACGTCGACGAAGTGCTCGGAGAGGAGGAGTTTCGGGAAGGCGCTCTGCAGATTCGACTGGTAGCTGTTCCACCTCACGCAGAACTGCTGTGGCGGCGATTGCGTGACCATCTTGTCCATTCACACGTCGCCTCGTTTGAGTTGATTGATTTTGGCGGTTGGTTCGACTCGATTGACACGAAGTTCTTCGTCTGATTTTGCAAGCACTTGCAGCCGCTATGCTACATTTAATTGCAGGACGAAGCGACTCACTCGTTTAAATTACTGCTGCATCTAAAGCACAACTCAGTGGTGTCGCTCTACGCTTGATACAAGTCGTTTTCTATAAAATATATAAATCTCGGAACGCTAATTATCAATTGTATATTGTTCTAGGTGTTGCTGCAGAGTCGTCGTCGAGTCGTCTCGATTAAGTATCGCATATAAAACGTGATTGTTCTCCGTTAAGTCTGCAACAAACAAACAAACAACGCATGAAACAAATGACGAGCGGCTCGCTTCCTGGAAAGAAATAATTCATCTTTGGCATGGAAATGGGAATCAAATGAGTGACGTAGAATGATGCATTGCTACTCCAGTCACCCACATCTTTCTGCACGCTCTGTCTGGTCTAATGGCATACATCCGAGTGCTGCAAACCGGTCCTCCTCGCGGTCGCGCCGCCGAAGAGACAGCACGCGGATGGGCTTGAATGGGAGTGTGTTTGCTGCACGCTGAACGTGAACGCGGGCGGCCCCAGACGGGACTCGCGCTCCGCTATGCGCGTCGCGTCTGGGCATCGAAAGCAAGCGAAACGAAAGCGAAAACGCTACCAGACCGGAGGCACATGCGACAACAGCATGGCAGCCACACGCATGCACGGACCATGTGAGTCGCTCGCGCAACGTAAACAACAGCGAGCACGCCGCGCGCCGTTCAATCCACTAAAACGCACCCGCAACAAAACATTACCCACACACAATTTGGCTTCCGAACGAACGCGTGGAATTCTACCCGATACTACGCGCGCAGCACATCTACGGTTTACAATAAATTATGGATAAAACAATAATGTTTGTGCTCATATCACCATGACAACCCTCCAAACAAGCCGAGCGCAAGGCGTGTTGCCGCACACGAATTCCAAGCAGAAATAAACGCAATTAGGGGGGCCGCACATTAAAATTTACATTATTACATTAATGAAAAGTTCACGTTCACGGCAGCGTTCGTGGAGTACGACGCGGCGAATAGATGACAGATGTTCGCTTTTCATTTTTTTTTCTTGCCCTTCCATCCGTTTGTTTGCTGCTTCTGCTGCTGAATTGACGAGTTGCGAATGCAAGCCTAACAACAAAATGGCCGCGCTCGGCACGTGCAACTGTATTGCGCCCTATGCGAAGCACACACAAATGTAGACATTCTAATTGAATTAGTTTAAATTTAGCCGTACGTGTACGGTTGTTTTACTTACGTACGCCACGGGTAGACAAACGCAAGACGACAAATATAAAATTATTTATAAACGCAACGCGCCAACGTTCCCCGCGTCGTCTATGTTTGCACGATTGGGCCCCGCACAACAAATCCGATTTAACGTAATTTTTTTATGCGTTTTACTTTCGCGTCTAATGCGTCGTTGCTACTGCAAGAGTACTAAACGCGCGAAAAATCTAGAAGCTTCTTGAATGCATGTTTACGTCCGCGTTCATGGGCACATAAAACGCTCCGCAGATGAGAAGATGACGATGGCACACGCGACTGCACACAGGAGACAGCAGAGCAGCAGGAGGACAGAAGGACAGGCATAATACCATCCAGCATGTGCGCGAGTCACACGCACGACTCCGAATCAAAGTGAAGCAAATGGCACGTTAGCGCAGGCACCAGCAGCACTAGGAGCTCCACTATTGCGAACAGGCCTACGCGACACCAGAAGCCGCCGCGCACACAAACACGAGGGGCAGACAGCAGGCAGAGAGCGTTGGGTTTTGCCTCAGCTTCGAGTACATTTATAATTAATAAAGAGAAACAAATGAATACATACGTATATTCGGCCTATAAATAAAGCGACGCCGTTGGGTATTAATAGCCCTCAACAAACATATTCATACACAAGAGCACATTTACAGCAAATATCCAAACGTCGGTTAACACTAACTGGGCAACTTCGAACAACGTTAAATTAAACTATTAGCGGCTCACGCGGTTGAAGAAAAGCGACCGCACAACTTTGCCAAAAAAAAACGTGGCTGCAATGTTTGTATTCACCCTGCAGATTGCGCCCCGAAATTCCTGCAACCAACCATACGCGTGTCAACAAACAATATGGCAGCTCATACGTCACATCCACAATTCTCTGTCAATTGTCAAACTAACCACAAAATATCTCGAAGTAATGACAATTTAATTTCGCACGTAAAAAAAGTAAGTGAGCAAATAAAACGCATGATTTTAAACGTTCAAATGATTAATGTGCGAATTCCAGGATGGGTAATGCGTAAAAGTTCGCACTCTCACTCGCCCGCAGTCCGAGTTCTTCGCGAAGCTCGCGAACGTGTAAATCGCATTCGTCGCATGTGCCGCTGCTGAGCTGGTTGTTCGCTGGTGGAGATGGAAAGGAAACGACGCCGAAGTGTGAAGCGCGAATATCCACTGGTGGGGGCGGCGTGAAACATGAAAGGGACGATGGCTGGCGACGGCGTCGACGAGTTGCCCCCCACGATTTAACTCACGTGCACACGACACGGCCCCTGGCGCTGCTGTGTATGCGTGCGGATTTGGAAAATGCGCCCCGGCCGCAACCACCACCAAGGAGTCAACGCATGCGATGGTGTTGGCGCAGCACCACCAAGTGCATCTTTCACACACGCGCAGCCCCCCAGCGGATGGTGTTGCTGTCTTCGTCGCCCGAAACGTGTGCATTTGGGCAAACCACCAAAAGAGCCCTCGCGATCGGCCCTATTCCACCGCGTGGAGGGTTGTCGCCTATGGAGCGGGCCTACGGTCGCCGAGACGGCGCGCCGTAGGGCGCGTGCGGCCGACGAGGACGGCGACAACTCAAGGTAAGGGTGCTCCGAATCGAGCCAGAACGAGACCTCAACATGATTCATTACAGGGAAAGCGAGAGCGCCGATGATGAGAATGAGGAACGTGCGGAGGAGCAGCCGGGGGCGGCGGCGGATCGATAATTACCGAGAGGCCGATGAGAAATATCAAGAGAGGACGGACTCCTCCAACTCGTTCGGGAAGCAGGCCGCGCTCTCAGCGAGGAGTCGACGGTGCCGGTGGTGCTGGTGGTGGTGGTGGGTGCGCTGCCTGCGTTTCCGCCACTCGTGCAACCGCCAACCGCCGCCAGCGGCTGAGTGTGATGCAGCGCCTCCGTGCACGGCGCACTTCCTCCTTGCCGTGCACTCCGCGCGCCAATTTGCGATTGACTTTATTGATAGATATCGCGAAACGGACGCAGACGCCATTACAACAAAATGCGATTCAAGATGGCCTTCAAGGGCGCAAACGGCGCGTTTTAATCCTCGCTGCTGACTGCAATTTGACGTCGAGAGCAATTGGAGAAACGCGGAGAGTCGTATGGGACGGACTTGTGCGCGATATTAGTCCTGGGCTTTTTTATTAATAAAAAATGACGCACACGAAACTCGCACGTAGAAATGTACGCAAGGACGCTGCAACGTCACCAGCCTACGATAAACATTAATAAGCACTTGAGTTAAACGCTTGGGTTATGCCTGTGAATAAATTTATAAAGATATGACTAACTACCCTCCATGGCACAAACAAATATTATAATTTACTTGAATAAAATATGATTCATATTTGGTGTTGTCGAATTCATGTTCTAACTGGAATAGAGCTTCGAATATAAAATGATGAATTCAATCATGATGCGTGACTAAAACTGTCCCTTTAGAAATGTCTTTTGATATTCAATAAGACAAGTTCAATCTAGAAAATGTTTAAGATATAACACGGAAACTAAAATCATGGAAAATTTCCACAAATAATTCCAAATCTGACAAGGGTTGTTTGTCGGTAATACAGGAATCTGCACATACATTTAACAATTTCAAGAAGATGGTAATACAGGAATCTATTCAGTATAGAAATCTGCACCCTGTTAAGCTGTCACAAATGTCAAACTAAACCAACAAAATGGCCGTTGTTGTTACATGGTTGTTACTTCCGAAAATTTCCTAACTAAAAGTAATGGAAAATGTTTGAATACCGACAAAATTGTTGATATAATACGCCGAGCAGGTAGTAATTCCTCGTTGCCCAGAAACAACCGTACGTGGGAAATGTGTGCAAGAAAGCGACCTTGAACAAATGCAACAAAAACCAAACGAACAATCCAAACAATAAAATATTTTCCAGATGCTGAGCCCCGACCCGAAGCGTTCGTCTACCTGCAAAGCTCGTATTTGTGCATCGTGCGACCCGAAAATTGTTGGAATATCGGCTGGCGAAAGAGAAATATGTCCAAGAGGAATTGGAAGATGCGCTCTCTCTGCGTAACAACATCAAGAAAAGTCAATAATTGCATCGAGCCTCTGGCCTCTGAGAGAGCGTGGCAGCCGAACGGAAATGCACATTTCGCAAAACGTGATTGATCGAAGATCACCCACCAACCCACCCCTCACGGCTGCGACGCCACTTTAGCTATCATTATAAAACCAATACAAGTCGCCATCGTGCGAATAGATGCGAGGCGATTCTCATGCACGAGTTTGTTTATTGAAAAATCCGTCGGCTGTGCACGAGGCCGAGGGGTGGACGTCCGTCTCAGCTAGCGTCATATTTTTGCCTTCTCTAATAATATTCGGTCGCGCCGGGCGGGTTGGTGTTGCGAAGTCGGACGGCCTTTGGCATTGCCATTGCATTTGCACCGTATTGCAGCGATGCAGGCAGCGGCAACGTTCGCAGTCATTGCCGACATCGTCCTCTCTTCGGCGCGTCACAGCAGCGGACCAAGGCAAGTGTGCGAACAACCGAACGGCAAGTGAGGAAGGAAAGAGAAACGATCCAGCAGCGATCGCATGAAGAGCGAGCGAAATGCGCACCCGTGTGCGGTCGGCTCCTCGTCTGCGCGTCCGAACAAAACAAGGGGGTGCTTGATGCCGTCTCGCTCGCGCGCACTCGCTGCGCGATATAAACATTATGAAATCGAAAATGTTTAACTTTAACGAATCTAAAATGGTCTCGTTAATGCACAAGGCAAGGCGCGACCGGCCATCTTGTCCCCATGAAAAATGCGTCTAGCCGTCCGTGCACGCACGGCGATTCCCGTATTTCCACGAATGTTGCTGCGAATTGTTTACACGAAAAAAACAAATGCATACGAAACAAATGACTGTCTTCCCTCCATGATGCATGAACATCCAAAAAATCAATGACTCATCAGACTACATGTAATAAAATAGAAAATCATCTTGCATACCTTGTATTCGCTTAGGGTTGAATAATCCTAACCTAAAATATCCACAGATCGGTGCAACGCGTGCTTGCTCGTGTGTGTATGTATGTGTGCTGGATGGGGCTTCCGTTTCCGGTTGGCGAATTTCGTCCGATCGTCTGAAGCACTCACGCGTTGTTTATTTGCGCGCCAGCATGCAAAACGCCGGCAGCAGATATCGGCGCGCTCGAAGACGAATTGATTCGTTTCGCCGCGAGCGCGTTCGCACGAAGGAAGGCAACTGGTAAGTAAACGTGCGACGAAGGGCGCTCGCTCTCAACACCGCACTGCACCGATTGTTGTTGTTGTTGTTGCTGGATGCGTCGTCGTGGTTGGTGGATGACGAACGACGGCACATGAGCACACACGGGAGGCACACTGGCAGCGGCAGCAGCAGCAACGAGACACTGCTCGACTACGCGACGACGACGAAGAGCCGGCCCAAGCAGAGCGCACACGCATTCACACGCCCGTTCGTATGTACGCTCTCGTTTATTGTGTGGATGGAGCGCGCACGCCTGCAGAGATATTGTTTAATAATTGTATTTTTAGCAAGCCAACAACACACACGCAACGTCGCCAAACTAATGCCGGCGCACACACATCTGCTCGAATTTTGCGCCACGGAGGGAAAACAGCGCGTGCGCGCGCGCGTTTCACTTGAAATTCGCGCACAGACAACCGCCGCCAGCGGCTGCGAGAGTTTGTCGCGAATCGAAAATATCACAATGGCACCACTCGACGACGTGCTGTACGGCAGTAATTACGCGGCTCGAACGCGCAATCTAGGTGTAATTGACAATGTGCTCGCGGTTCGTAACGACGCCGGTTTGCATTAGGTGCGCATGCGTACAAGCGTCGATGCACGTCTTGCGTCTTTCGCGCACTCGTTCGCTGGCTGAACGAAAAGGTACTATAAACAATTCGAGCGCGCGTCTGCGAGATGGGCCGCGTTCTGCGTGTGAGTCACTAACAACAAATGGAATCGAAATCGGTGAATATTATATTAGGCGCATGCATAATGTTGGTCGAGCGAGTCGGCGCGTATCGTTATTATTAAGTTCGAGCGTCTTCGGCCGCCATCGCTCCCTTATTCGCGCCGTCATCAACACCCATCATCTGCTTCGAAATATTTTTAGCGCTAAATTAAACACGCACGACCGGTGCGAGAATTCAATTTGATATTGACGTATATCTGCCATGCATTAGGGGGCAACGCAATGGTACAACATGGAGGACGTCGTCGTCGTTGTTGTCCAACGCAGACGCAATTGTTTAAGAAAAAACAAGCGACAAACGCACAACAGCGAGCCAGCCAGACGATTGTTTCTTGTTGCTGGTTGTTTTTTGTTCATTGCATGGCTGCAACCGCATAAATGTAGTTTTAATGCCGTCTGGGATTGCCCTTGTACGATGCTGATATCTAAAGTTGCAATTTCTACGATTGCAGGTTATTGTTCATGCGCCCAGAGCGGAGCGCCCTTCGTCTTCTTTTTCGCCTTCTCTTCGTCGCCGTGCGCGTCTTGCGCTCGCTGCCAGCGGATTTGTGTGCAATAATGATGCAAAAATTATATTCGCCCGACGACGTCAGATCGATAATGCTCGAGCAACAACAATAAGGCATATTCCCAAGCCCTCAAAACGCTGCCAAATCAACGCGTCCACGAGGCGCAGAAACACAACCCTCAGCACACACATACGAATGCAGCCCTGCAACGGATTAACATAAATTGTTATTATCGAAAGGCAGGCGCAAAAAACGAGTTTGTGTTTGCCTTTGAGGGGTGGCACGTCGTCCGTCGAGAAGGAGGGCCATTGTTTCGTTGTTCGACGTTTATATCTTCGACTGGATGCAGGATGTGTTGTTGATGATGACGCAAACTCGAGCTCGATTGTTCACGATGGCTTTGACGCTGTCGATTTGGGGCTTGAGGGTGCTTTTTACAGCAAATATGTGCGATGTTGTTTTGTACGAACCGAGAAATCATCGCTATGACAACCCGAATCTGTTGTTTTTACTGGGAGCTTTTGTTTCGTATTTGTTTACTGGAAAATTCCAAGCAGTTTTTGCACAGTAAAAATATCAGTTTCCAGATTGTGTTCACGAGCGGAAAACGTGTTTCTGCGTTGATTCCGGTCGCTGAATGCTCCCTAGCAATGGCAACTTCCCAAGTTGCTCCCTCCTCGGTTGTTAAAATATAAAAATCAATAATTTTAGACAACCGACAAATTACATTACCAATTATAATCCGTATATTGATCAACTAATATTTTTAGCCCTCCGTTGTCTTGGAGACACGCTTCGTTAGCTCTGCATCAACCTACTTTATGATTACTACTTTAATTTTAATTTAAAAAGCGAAAATATGCAAAATAAATGAAAAAAAAAACATGAAAATGCATCGCATTCATTTTCGATCTTATTTCTATTATTTAACGCGCAAAGCTTGAGGGTATCTTTTATTGTATTGGCTACAAAGCTATTGTTACTCATTTTTCTGTATAAAAATATATGACAACGCCAAATTACTACTTTTCGAAGCATTCACCTTCTCCAAGGTGGAAAAAACGCAACAACAAAACAACAGCGTTCGGGCGTTTATAAACAAGTTTCCATCGCATCATAGTTGAGTTTTGTTTAAATATTTTTACCTGCATCCCAGAGGTATTAACGGCCGCATCAAGGTTTTTAATGCAGCAAGGCTATAAGTACATGCTATGGCAACGCTTTTGGGCATCAGCTTCGTTGCTGAAGAGATGCACACAGCAAGAAATAAATACAAATACCCAACAACACGATGCAATGTTGAACGTGTTGCTTTCGAATGCACTTGCTTGCGTCTTGCCTCGCGTACGCTGCGAGCGCGTAGCGTAAAATATGCAAACGTTTCGCTTCAATGTCATTGAAATCGTCGGCAAACGCGTCCGTTAATTCGAACTCGTTGCTAATGAATGAGTCGCAAGCGCAATAAACTTGCTGATAATGATGTGGAGGCTGAGCCGTAATGCAAATGTATCATTCGCCAAAAAAACATCCAAGGAATATTATAATTGCAATCCATGGAATTTTAATATATGAGTGGGAGAATTTGGATGTTAAATTTTCCTCTTTATAAATATAGAATTTAATTCAAATTATAAAATTATTGCTTTAAGCCTATGTACTAATTAATTTGGACCCACCTGAGGAGTTTTTCGCAATATTCCTGTTCCTCCTGCGAATTTACAGCATCAACGAACAAATAAAAGAATATTAATTACAACCCTTGCAAAGACGACATTAAAATTTATCAATAAAACACTAATTTTGATTTAAAATGACTGCTCATTAATTGGAAATACCCTTGAAATATAAATGATATGTTAAAAACTCACCTTAAATTCTTCTTTTCCATGAATATATTGAAGATTCTTTTTTAGTATGTCCCCAACAGTTGTTCCATTAACTTCTGCAGATTTCAAATCTTCCTTGACTTTATTTGATTTGTCTGCCATCAGAACAAGCAATGATAGAAGATGTTCATGGCTGTTCTTATGTTCAGTATTCAATGAGCTCAAAATGATTGGCAAAAAATTCATTGCATACATCTCATCTGGAATATCCAATTTACATAAATTAAATAATGCTTATAGATTAATGTGATTGAATTACCTATTATATTTTCATCTAATGGATGCAATGCACAAAGCAGAAAAGCAGCTTTAGTCTGCAATTTTTCATTGGAATCTCCAAGTGATGCTTTCATTGCTTCCAAACCATTACTTCTCTTAAATGTTGCATAACCAACTGCACTCTCCCTTGTAATGCAACTTATTGCATATAATGCCTTAATTTTTACATCTGTACTCTCATCATTTTGTAGTACAAGTAACAATTTGGGCAGTACACTGGTGCATCCACATATCACATTCTGGATATATGGATTGTTCTGAGCAAGTTCAGCAATCAGATCGCAGACTTGTGCCCTGATTTCTGCATGCTTGCAGGCTAAGCATGGCTCAAATATAGCAAAGCCATTAATCTTATGGAAATCATTTGCTATGTCCATGTTGTCTACATAATGTAAAATTGACTCAAATGCCTCAAGTTTCACTGGAACTTCATCTTCATCTATGTCAGAGACATTCACCAATGTTTCAATATTCTCTTTCATTAGTGCTATGACATCTACTGTCATTGATTTCAGTGCTTCCTGCAGGAAAGTCTTACTCTCCTCATCTAGTGCTTGTGGTTGTTGGGCCTGTTGATTTTGTCCCTGAGGATTCGCACTGCCATGAGCCTCCATGGCAAATCGTAGTAGGCCTTGGAGATTCTGTGGTTGTCTAGGCTGTTGAGGAACAGCATCTCCTGCTGGCGTTGTTGTCTCCACCGGGAGTAATTGTTGTTGCTTCTTATCTGGTACGCCCGGCATTTTCTAATCAATAAAAACAATACAATGAGAAACACTATAACTTCACTTGAAAACCAAACGCTTACTAATTTTTAGGTTAGATTTCAAGTATTTAAGAAAAATTTAATGAAATCAGGAATGACAACGTTAAACAACAAACAGAGAGTATATAATTGAGTTTGTTCAGTTATAATTGCGACTGCTTGTTGTTATCGAGATTGTTAAAGAGTTAATTGATTAGATTTTCTTTACTCACGT
The DNA here is from genome assembly GCA_030264555.1 of Aleochara sp. GC000083. Taxonomy (NCBI): domain Eukaryota; kingdom Metazoa; phylum Arthropoda; class Insecta; order Coleoptera; family Staphylinidae; genus Aleochara; species Aleochara sp. GC000083. The sequence goes on from JARJDZ010005719.1 coordinate 15,761, forward strand.
TCTGTATTGATGTAATTGCACTTTTGTTTTGATACGTTTACGTTTGTCTCTGCGTTTACTTAAACAGCGACTTAACTTAGATACACGTGGTGTACTGCTACTTTTTTGCAATGCAAAAATGATAGATGAAATATTGAATCAGTATTTACATGGGCACCAAAAATTCGGGCAAACTTCGATAACTTTCTAGAAAGACAACGAATTTATTTCTTTTTGGTCACACTAGCGACATCTAGTGATGTAATATCTTAAGCGAGATGATTCATGTTTATTAGGTTTTATTTAAAACTATAGTTGTAAATGTTATCATTTGTACATGCGATACGTATTGAAAATAAACATTTGCATAATAATTACACTACCTAGTCAACTAGATCATATTTAGACGTGCATGTAATGCCACATCCAACACTTGAGAGAATGAATGTACACTTGTTATCAGAATGATCAATGGAACCAAATAAAAAGAAACAATAGAAATGATACTAAATACTGATTCTTAGCTAGAAAAATATACTAATTTGGTACATAATATTAGTTAATTTGTTAACAATCAAAGAAATATAAATGAAGAACTCATCGAATCACAGATCCGCACGACTCCCTTTGCATTTACATCTCACTATGGCTTCCATTTTACAATACTAGCAGCTTATCAGGAGTTTGCCGCCATCATGTGGAATAGCAGTTATTGCTCGGACGCGCTCTCGCATTTGAGAATCTTCTCTTTGCGTTCGGGGCCCCATCGGTATTTGTTGGGTGCTCCCGCCTTGCGGATGACTCGATGGCATGGAACCAAGTAGGCAATTTTGTTCTTCGCAATCGCCGTAGCAACGGCACGAATTGCACGAGGATTGCCAACAGCCTTTGCAATCTGCTCATAGTTTGCTGTTGTGCCCTCCTTCAGTTTGGTCAGCTCTTTCCACACTTTGCATTGTAATTCTGTGCCCCTGAGCAGTACATTGAGCTTCTTTGGTCCATTCAGGTCTTCTTTGATATTGGCTACATCTAACTTCTCCAGCTGATTGCTGCTGAAGATGCAGTTGGCAAGTTGCTCCACTTTCTTGGTATCTTCCTTCAATCGAGCACTGGGCCAGTCTTGCTGCAGTATGTCTATTGCTGAATTATCCCTGCCTGCACATAAACCATACAAATTAGATGACTTGCTGATGCAATTACAGATTTATTGGGTGTTTACCTTCATCAAATAACGACATGTAACATATCTTATCGTCGTGTGTCCCGATGAGGCACTGGCCAAACTTTGTTGGAACAATACCGAAGGTTATGTCAAAATCTTTAATGCTTTTATACTCGTCCATCGTCATCGTTTCAAAATTAATATGCTCTGACATGCTGGCGGATTGTTCGTAGTTATTAGGATGCTGAAATTAAAGAAAACGAGGCGGGCGAACTGCAACGACGAGAAGTTGGAAACAAAGCACAAAAGCGTTACTCGTTGAACTTTTCGAGCTAGTGAATGAATGATAGTGGAGTTGATTTGTTGCGAAATGTTTACTAGCGACACCCAGTGGCAAATACAGGTAGACAACCAACAATGCATGAAATTTTGCTGATTGGTTTATATCAACAAATTACCATTTTTACTAAAACAACCCATGTATTTTAATAGTTTAAGAACATATTGTAAGAATTTTAAGTATGGCAAATAACCTTAAATTAAAATTTCAAAGATATCTGCATACTAACATAAGCAATATCATAGCAAATTATTGGAAGTGGGAATTTGCCAAGTTTAAACAAATAATACAAGTACATTTTCTAATCTTTGTAAATAAAACATTGCTTCTAGGAAAATATGAATAATTATTAATGTCATAACCATTTGCAATAGAACAAGTAATACAAATAAATCTGAAATCTTTCCGAATTTAAATATCAAATAAATAATAACATAAATGGGTCAGGAGTTTTGTAAGAGTATACTCTGCCCATAGGCAATCTGAATATGCCATCAACTAGACTATATCGCAACAAGAAACAACATAAACATCCTTACAAACTAATATATAGCAGACTTAAGTCAATCTTTCTTTATAAACTGCTCCATGCAAGTTTTCTTCAAGTCTTTTCGGGTCAAAATGCGTATAAAAAGAGTAAATTTTCGCTTCAGTCATATACCAATCTGCATTCAGTAACATCCCCAATGTTTGCAATTTGCAATTGTTAACGTAGATCAATGGAATGATGGAGTCGTCAAGAAGCAGATTTTCGTTTCCACAAACAAAAAAACAAACAAACGATTAAATCTAGATAGAACAAAACGAACGAAAGATGCAATCGGCATCAAATAACGAAAAACATAGGGAACATTCTCGGGTTCCAATAAACGACGGATAAAAAATACTAGAATTCTCGGGAGATTAGCCGTCTCGGACGGCAATCTTCTTCTGGATGAGCAGATCGCCGATGTGCACGTCTTGCTGCGTAGTCGTGTCGACCAGTTTCAGCTGGAGGACTTTATCGGACGGGTACAATTCGTCCTGTTCGATGGACATTATCACGGAGACGTAGTCGCGCTTCATGACGAGCTTCTGGAAATATTTGCAGTCTTCAACCGACCACTTTTCCTGCTTTGGTTTGATGCCTGCAATCAAATCGTCAAATATAATTAAAAATGCACAAACCATAAATATTTGAATGCCAAATGAAGTTGGAGAGCATTACTTACCTGCAAGTTTGGCTTTGATTGCTTGATGCGGAAGCTGCTGGAACTCTTCGTCGAGCGCGAAGAGCTCGCTGTGGCTCAGATTCCCATAGTAGCCGTAATCCACGTAGAAGACGATGATGGCACTAGGGATGATCTTCAGCACGCAGACACGGTACCACGCATTGCTGGTTTTCTTGTATTTGGCGGCGTAGATGTGGCCGGCCTTGAGGTCGGCGAGGCCGATCGGTTCGGCGGGCGGCTTCCGGTCGTAGGTGCGCTTCAGCTTCTGCATGAGGTCGGCCAGATGGCCCTCCGAGTCCAGCGGCTGCACGATGAAGTTCCACGGATTGACGGCGAACGGCACCGACACCTCGTAGAATTGCCCGACGAGGGGCAGACGCGGCTCCGGGAGGCAACCCGTCGACGGCACGTTTTGCGGCGATTCGGGCGGCGAGATGCGGTGAGGACTGTTCGGCAGCGTGGGCGAATTTAGCGGCGGCGGCGGCGACTCACTGAACGCAATTTTGATTAATAAATGCATGTGAAAGTTTCGTATATTCTGGCGTCCTCACACGCAAACCCCTCAAATGATTTGAAAACATAAGCGAGCTGATCAAACAAAAGCCGATGTAAAGTGCAAAAATAACATCTATTTAGGACTGGTGTCAACAAGTACAAAATAATTGATTTTCATAGAAAATAACAACGCATTCGCGCTCATACCCAACTAAATAAAAATGAACCTAACAACGTGTGTGCGTATTAACGCCGGAATATACTTAAAACTACTGGGCTAAATGATTGTTAGATTACCTGTTGTATTCCTCCATGGCCAAGCTATCGCTGACTGACACAAGGCCGATGTTTGGATGACGCACAAACAGTTTGACCAGTGGGATTTTATCGGTATCGTCGATCTTCACAGTGCGTAGCAGCACGCTGACGTCTTTCGGCACCATTTCTTGCATCTTGGTGGCGAAATCGGCGGGGATTGCGTCGATGTCGAGTTTGACGAGCAAGGCCTGCTCGGGGAAGGTGTTCGCTTCCTGGCTGAGTGCCTCCAGGGGATGTAGCTTGACATCCGCCAACTTAATAACGCAAGTTCGTCCAGTATCAACGTAGAGGATCTGTGCGAATTGGAAGTTGGCTGGCGAATCGATGATTCGCACACGGTGATGATGTTTGTCACCGCCCACTTTGGCATAATACAATTTTCCATTGCTATTCTCGCGTGTAATTGACTCTTTCTTATTCAGTTTCGACACGAGCGTCGGCAATTTCGTTTCGAGCTCTTCCAAGATCGACATGAGTTTCGCATAGCCTTCGTTTCGAATTTGCACGTAGAATGTGCCGTTGTTTCCAATATGGGAGACATGGACATCTACCGGAATATTCTGCAAACAAACACAAAAATGTTACCTTACAGAGACCGCTGAACTAACCAAACTATTACAGGAATCTACCAAGCTACTCACCACTTCCAAACTGGGTTTTGCCGCGTCAAGCCAGATGTCTCGTAGAAGCTCTTCATTTAATGAAGATCCTTCCGAATCGTACATGATTACATACAAAATTTTGTCCTCGTCGTTGGTTTCGCTGACTTCCAACGTAACGTCAATTCCTTCCAGTTCGAGAATGGGGTCGCAATGTGTCGAAATTTCGTATAAATCTTCGAGGCCGTCCAGACGACAATGGAAAGCTTGCGCTGGTTCACGCGCATATTCGCGATGCAGATCATAAATGCACGTTGAGCGCACGACGTTAACATCTCCAAAGTCCACGAAGAAGCATTGATGGCTCTTATCCTTGTCAGCATCGTCCATGACTTTCACTCGATACCAATGACCATCCTTGAATGCGGAATAGTAATGACCTTTAACTATTTTAGCTGATGGACCAGCTGTCTTATTTTCGTACTGCTCCGAGTAGAATTTATCCATATTGAGCGACATTTTATCGTAGACGGTCTAAGGACAAAAATTACATTGTAGTATAAATCATACTAGAACTTTATTAATACGAACCGATTGATCTGTGTAGATTTGCCTGCACCAAATTTCTCCAGCTGACACTGGATAGGTGATTTTCGCCATCAGCAAACCCTCTTCGTTGAATTGCACCGAGCTCGTCGGGATGGAGACATCGCAAGCGAGAGCTGCATGGGCTTTTCCTTTCTGCAATAATTTCTAGACACGTGCCAACGCGTTTCGACGCAAGATGATTGTTAGTACAAGCGAGCGAGACACCGAAAACCATTAGTTTTTGAGAGCTGCTGTGCTTCATGTATGATTTTCTATATTCTATCCCGTTTTCCCAATTTGTATGAATGTGATTGCCCAAAAGTGTGTGATAAAAGTTTTCATTGTATATGAAATAGTTGTGAAGAAAGATCCCCAATGAAAAGTTTGAATTTTTTGCTAGATCCCAATTTGTTTGCAAAACAGGATGTCTGCAAGATTTGATAAGATTCCAAGTTCTTCAAATCTCCATCCAAATTTTATTTACAAACAATTGGGATTTTAGCATAAACCCGCTGCAAATAATGGAAATAGCTAGCATCCAACCCAAAGAGCGCAAAACCCCACGTCAAACCACACAGTAAGCTCGTCTAAAACCAATCAAACAATGTTAAACTTACGTCTTCCGGATTGCAGACACGAAGAAGAAACTTATTGCCAAACTGCTCCACGGACATCGTCGGACTTTTATCGATGAGAGTCAACCAATCCGTTGGCACCGACTCAAGATACAAATCCTTGTAATCAGCCTCCACCTGCCAACTCCACACGCCGTTGAAATGCTTCCCAACGAGCGGTGGTACGCGTTCCTGGAGATCCTCCTCGGAGGAGATGATTTGAGCTTGATTCCGCTTCCATCCGTATTTCTTAAGAAGCTTCGCCAACGCCGCCTTGGAAGCGTGTGTGATGGCAGACTGTTCATCGGAGAAATCTTCTGGGTAACTTGACACGGTCCATCCGTCCACCTGGAATCCAAATTGAATTATAAAAAATTAATAACAAAAACAATAGATCACATACCTTAATTTTGCAATCAAATTGCATAGGCCTGTTCAGCTTGGTCTTGCGCAACAAGACGGAAACTTCGGGCTCGTCAATCCTTCGGAAGCGCGTGTAATTCCACAAGTCTTTACCGGCGTCGCCGCTAATGACGAAGACGTCCTTGCGTTCTCTGATGCTGGACGTATCGTCACTGCTGCAGCTGCTATAATTGCATGGATGAGCATCCACGTCCATCCCCTGGGTGCCTGAATCAGCGCTATTCGTCGGCGAGGAGTTCATCCGCGAGAGAATCTTCGAACGATTCGTGCGCTCCGAATGCGGCAACTTATCCTTAGCAGGCTGCGGGCTATCCCCATTGATGTGCACGCGTTGAATCGCATTCTGCACGGGTTTGACATTGGCACTATTAAGCGGCTGCGATGGTGTCGACGTCGTCGTCGTCGGTGATTTCTTTATAGGTGCAGCAGAGGTTGGGGGTACCGCTGGCGGCGAATGCGCCTTGTTATTGAAGTTCTCCTTGTTATGCTGGGAAATCGAAGTCGTCGTATTCGAGCGCGCAATATTGTTGTTGTAATGTTGATTATTATTGTTGTATTGTCGCAATGCGGCCGGCTTCCACGGCGTCGAGACGTACTGGTTGTGCTGGGCTACACGTGGTGAGACCGCGTACGAGTACTCTGGTCGCGGTGTCGTCGGCGTGGGTCGCGACTGCCAGCGTTGTGGGGCTTTGAATTGGTTCGGATGCTGCGTGATCGAGCGAATCGGATACGTGGTTCTAGAAAATTCAATCGAAGATTAGTTGCTTGAAGGAGGGTTGATTGTGTTTGCTTACTTCTTCTTTTTGGATGGCTTCTGCTTGTTGACCATCAAACCAATGCCGGCCGAGAGTGGGTTTGGGACGCCGGTGACAAGGACCTGGCCGGTGCGCTCGCGCCGCACGATGAGCGTGTCCACGGAGGAGAGGAACTCCTCGAGCGATGTGTAGCCGAGCTTCTGGTACGGGATGCCGTTGCCCATCAGCGAGACGTAGTCGCGGGCGAGTTCACGCATCTCCAGCGTCTGTCCCTTCGCCGAGACCACGCATGATCGGATGCAGGTAATCGTGTCATCTCGCAGCTTTTCCATGATGGAAAACTGAAATTTTAATACATTATACAACTTATTAGTTTCACAAACGTTACTTGAAGGGAACAACTTATTTGACATTTTCAAATTTTTTATGAAACTTACAATAAAAACAAAATTTAACAACAAAAAACAAATGCGATAAATTACACGTTTTAAATTAATCACTGAGTCACTAGATATCAAGGGTTACTTTGTAACTTCACGAAAGCGGCACAAAAACTTGTTTAAAATTTATGAAGTGACAACGACAACGTTCAACTCGAAACTGAAGTATACGATAACAGACCCGATTTTATATGCAATTCTGGATGCAATACAGAGAAGAATTGAGGGTAGGGAAAACCAATCCCTGAAGTGCCTGCTCTCGACAATAGACTGGGTCATAAAATTAAGAACCTCGAAGGTTGAAGAATAAATTCAAGTGGTCGATGGTTGAAAATCGAACCATACTTTCTTTGGATGTTTCTTCTTTCTTCCTTCTTTGAATTTCAAGTACAAAATCATTCTTGGTCGATTTATGACACACTTGCCCATTTATTTTTGTTTCGTTAACTCATTTTTGGTGTAGCATGTCGTCAGCTTGCGTAGTTTTTAAAACTTGACGATAAGCAATCAGCATTTTTAAAAATTCAGTCCAAAATGTATAGTTTCAAGCAGCAGTGTTCAAATTACATGCCCGAACGGTTCGTCGTCATTATATTCATTACATATTACCACATCTTGGCCAACTTCCATACAACGCTGATAAAAAAACTTGCATAGTTATTTGATATGAACGTTATTTGTGAGCGTAAACATCGTTGTATGGCATTATTTTCTAGCGCAGTGGCAAATCATAACTGTACTTTGCTTAATTGCTCGGTTATGGAAGGAATTCTTGCGCTATTTTTACCGGAACTAGCGCACTGTTGAAATTATATGGTGTCATATACATGCCTACAAGTAAACAACAACAAAGAAACTGATTAGTTAATTTGCACGCGGAAAAAAGCGAAAATAATCTTTGGTTTACATTTTATACATTTCAACGACATAATTTAATTTATGGCTTCCTGTGTTTTATGTTTTAAGTTAATTAATGATATGTAATTAATGTGTTTTCGTTTATAAACAATTAACAGTTCGTTAACAATGGAACAAAAGTATTATAGAATTTTAATTAATGTTGCGAAATGTTGCTATTTTAATAATTCACTTTTCCTTTTAATAATAAAAAATTTTCACCAAAAAAAATTATCGACCAAATTAGGATTAAGAATTAAAGATTAGGAAAATCAATGAAGAAGTGAAACTGAATGATACTAACTAAACCTGAATAGAATTGGCAATCAGATGAATGAACTTGAAGAATGTCACCGCTGTTGCTATATCATTTTCTCGTGTTGCTAACCAGTTTCTTTGTTCAATATCATTGATTCCGTATGTCTAGCATGTATGTCTGCACGTCAACATCGTGGCAATTCTACGAGTAGGCAGACAACTGGCATATTTGTCTCATTACTCAGGTGTTACCGAATCAATTGAGGCAATCGACGGACGTGTTGCAGTTATTCCATTAATTGCATTGAATACGAATTAAAAAATACCTTGATATATAGTTTAAAAACGATTCTTAATGTCTTCTCATTTTGTCCTGATTTCTACTTCCAAAAATTCAGTTTTATGGTTCATTTCTGTTCGAAATTCTGGGATCCAGATATTTATTACTGAAAATATGATAATTTCAATTTTAATCTTATAAAATGGAATAGTTTTACCTATTTACGACTGGAAAATCCTATCTTAACGAATTTGCGAAATTTCTAAATCTGGTCAGCATAATCCAATCATTTTATTATTCGCAATTGCCAAGCCCTAAAATATTTTCCACACACAACGGGGGTGCTCCACCACAAGTGGTTTTAGCCAATCATGTGAGCAATAGATTCAAACATTAGGTACAGGTAACATAGTATACCATAGATGGATTTGAATGGCATCTAGAGCATTGGGTTTTTCCGTATCATCTTGGAGACAGATCCCTCCAAGATTTATGGCACGCTTTCTTGCATTCTGTAATCCGAAAAACAAATACAATATTTGCGAGTCGTAAACTTTGCACATTTTTCAATCTTATGAACGGTAATCAGCAAGATTTTTGTTGCATTGCTCAACATTTTCCATGCGTCCAACCGAGTGGTTTAATCAATTAAATTACTCGTTTGGGTTGGCTAAAAATTAAGAGCAAGCTCTCCATGAACGACTGTCTCGCTGGGTGTTCTGCTCTCATATTTTACCAACTCAGAGGTCTGACGAATCATAGGCCATAAATTACACATTCATCCGAGAAATAGTTCAGGACAAAACTTGATAAATAACGCGTCTAGTCGCGAACGTCATGTGTGCATATCATGAATGCAATTACAGAAATGAAACCATAAAACCAGCAGTTCTAACCGATCAAACTCCAAATATCAGATAGCACATCGAACATGAAATGGAACAAACTAGAAAAACGCACAGAGTAGTTGGAAGATTATAAACATTAGCGGTCATTGCCGTTACCTTCTGCCACTTGTCGTTCGTACAACGGTGATAGAACGAAAGTAAATTTCACCAACAGCCTGCCACAGCTTTCATTTCTTTTGCGTGAAATTACGCGCAAGATTATTTCCAATCAACGTTAACATCGCTATATTCCACGCTTAAATTCTCTTGATTGCGATCTGCACGAACACCATAAAGATTGCCGAATCATTCGCGAAAAGTGCGGCCATTTTGTTCACTTTCAATATTTGATCTTCTACTTGTTGATGTAGCTGCTCATGCAAGCTATCTGGAAGTTAAAATTATTAAATTCTTGAAGCAATTATTTATCCTTAACATTCCGTGGCATTAAAATAATAACTTAAGAGGTACCTGACTGAGGGTTGTTTATCAACAAGTCGGCATATGCTTGCATGCCAAACGAAAATGCATCCAATCATGTTGTACTTGGATTGAGTCAAATTGTTCTGTTTTTAACCACAACTCAGCTTGTAAACAATATTGGAATGAGTAAACTCGCATTAAAATAAAATTTACAAATATTCCCAGCGTTCACGTTCACATAATCGGACAATGTCAAAACAAATGCTTGTTACCATGTTACAGTTTTCTGTAATTGTCATTCTTGTTTTTTGCCATATTTTGTACATTCAAGTCTTTTTCAAAATTGTTGGCTTTAATTGTAATGTTTGCACAAATATTTGCACATTGATAAAATGTGTAGCTTCTGAGAGATGAGTTGCCTAGATAAATAAAATATTGTTTGTTGGTTAAGCCCCACATATGATTTGCAGGAAGGTAATTTTCTAAGCAATTTCCTAAGTTAAGCTCTGATTTCCGGTTCCATTGATCAAACAGATTATTTACTCGTCGGCACGTCGACAACACAATTGGACTTACAAAGAAGAATGTCACAGCGTCGCAGTGAACACGGGAAGCAGCAACAATTCGTTAATCATATCGGATACACCACAAAATACACGATTCGTCCATTCGCAACGATCACGTCTCTGGTCGTTGCTGGAATCATCGAGAACGCGTGTATAGCAACTCGGCGCAAAAAAGGTCAAGAATTTATCGTAACCTACATTACGTTCCCTCAACTATCGTCACTGCTCCGGGGCTCGCTCCGTTGCATTGCGACGGTCGTGATGAGCCCGCACCGCGCCAATTGATTGATTTTGATGCAGCGCGAATGCAAAATGCACCTCACATATGCACGCTCACCTGCATGCTAGGCAGGTGATTTCACAAGAAAGACATTGCACAATTGGCAGCGCAATTGGCACGACGCTCAACTGTAACGGAACAAGGTCCGAATTTATAACTGGCCAAACAGCAATCATTGCACCGCGAATGCTGATGACGCTTGCAATTCGGTGTCGCTGCAGTGTCATGCATTTAATCAGCATGCATGTCGTTCGCGAATGCCCAAAGATGCACGCATAAGGAGCACTGTTGTTGTTTTTTGCGAATGTGACTGCAAAAGGTACTTACGAGTCTGGAGGCTCCGCTCTCTACTCTTGGTCGTCGTGATGTTAACCTAAGTGGACGACACAAATTCCAATCCTAATTAAACTCGGCGAGCACAATCGCGCCGCCCAACCACGCTCGACAGCCACGCAACCGACACTGAAAGGATTGAAAAGTATCGGCAGTACCGCGAATCGCGGCTTTCTCGTTTAATTGTAGCAAGTGCGTTGGTTGTATGATGGATGAATGCGAGCGGGAGAAACCTGTCAGCGATGGAACAAAAACCGCGGGATGCGTGCAGCACATAACCAAATTTGCTGCCTTTGTGATGATTCAGCTGTTTTGGAATGTATTTGAAAGTTATGTAAATTAAAATTTAATGCGATTCTTAATTGTTAGCTAATCTGTATGAAATCTTAAAGTTTACTTTGAAAGGGTTAAACAATTTTAAACCACAAATGGTTGATGGCGCCACTAGTCATTCAAATCTATTGAATTGTTGTACAATATTTTAAATAAATATATGTGAATTTATCGTATAACTACGTTTATTGCTATTTTATGTGTTAGTATTTTCAGTTATTTTAGCGGAATCTTTGAGTAAGCAGTTAGAGTTCATATTTAAAAAGTGTAATAAATTGATTAAATTTGAAGTGGCGCCCTCACAAACTTGTGGATTTATACAAATTTGCCTGCGCAGAGGGAGTAAAATCACACACTACTATCCCATGGCGGGAGTAAAATAAATCAAAACTTACTTCCCCATGTGTAGTCGGTTTGGTGAGGGTTGGTTTTATGATCACCGTTTAGCCAAGTTTCAAACCACGGGAGTAATTTAGCACTTTATTCCCTACACGATTAACCCTAGCTTCGGCAGCACATCGACACCATCAAAGTTTTCTCTGCAACTTTCCGACTACCATTTGTGCTGAATGTTTTCATGGTAGTAATTATGGAGTAAACTTTTAATTATATTTCTATTTTGGGACTGCCAAATGTTGAAGTGACCAGAGATGAATGGATGCAGGTACATTAGGAAAGTTTGCCGAGGCAGTAATGACATTACTCCCTCAACATGAAAATTATATAAAATAATTCAAATCAGTAAACATTTATAAAATCTTAAAATCCAAACAATAAATAATGAAAGAATGAATACATACAAAGGCACTCTTGACTTATTTGTCCATTACAATAGTATAAAAACTTAAAATACTCAATATGAAATAACTATTAAGTACTTTCGCTTAGTAATTTAGTAATTGCAATTTCAAATGTTTGAAAACTCATACTGCTGGAACGACTTATATAGCAATAAATTACGGTTGACTCTAATTGTCATCTTCCCCCTGGAGCTGTTCCTGTTGAGCCAAAATGAATGGATCAACATTCTCCGGCTTTTTAATTATACCATATCCTTCCGCTGCTTTCAAACAATCCTCTGCGACTTCAATTACTTTCTTCTTCCCCTGGCCAGGCAATTTTGTCACCGCCATCAGCACTTCCATCACATCCGTCGCAATAATCTTCTCCGCAAGTTCTTTCGACGTCTCCAAGACGTTACGCAAAATGACCGTGCCTCGGAATTGCACCTCAGTATTCGCATGGCTCAGCATAAATTTCGTGGATTCTTCCCAGGATGCAGAATCAAAGTATTTCTCGCAGCAACGTTTGCTGTTCGACGTTAAAATAGCGGCAGCCCCAGCTGCAGCAAGGCAAGTTTCTAGATCCTCGTCCAGGATAAGCGCAATTAAGAATTTCATCTTATCATTCTCGCCCTCGTAGACTTTAATAACGTCTGGAGACATGGTCAGATTGCATGTCGCTTGAACTGCCGCACGACAGAGCAAAAGATGATCTTCGTACATGTAATGATCTATTTTGCCGAGGCAACCTTCTTTGAGCATTCGCTGACGCGTATTTTCGTTTATCTGGGCAAGATTGCAGAGCGCCATGAGCGCTTCGAAATTTTCCAATGCCGTGCAGTCATTGTGAAGGAGCGAAAGCAGGGGGCGAATTATCTCGAGAACTCGCTGTCCAGGGAAGGCAACTTCAGGATTCATGGTGATAGCGATTCGCGCAAGTGCTTGGGAAGCATGGCGTTTTCCAAGATCGGTTCCATTGAGGCTGAGTGGGATTAACACCTTGGAACCTCCCTGGGAGACGACAACGCCTCGCAGTTCTTGTTCACTGCACAACGCGTTAAAGACGCGTGCGATGAGCTCCTTCGAATTCGGGGATTCTGTCTTGGAGAGCGCCACTAACGCAGTAGTAACGCCGACATTACCCAAAATGATCAGGCGTTTCGTTACAAAATCTGGATCGTCGAATTCATGTTCTTCAGGGATGTGATGCTTGGCGAATTTGGCTAACTCGACTAGTTCCGGTACCATTTCCTGTTTTTCGTAGGCATTGCATAAATTCACCAAGGTTGTGACGACACCATAAAGAACGCTTTGGTCGCCTGTTTTTGCCAATTCAATCAATGCCAATAAAGCGGCTTTATCTTCAACCAATTTTTCTTTAACCTGATAACAAAACAAATAAATGATATGAAATAACTTGGGAAGAATGTTTTACCTCAGCGTCCAATGTTAAATAACTTAATCCTTCTGCAGACCATTTCCTGATATCTTGATCCTTGCCTGGATGCAACAGGAAACGACGACATGCTTCGGCTAATTTCAAATTGGAACCGTCTTGAAACGGTTTGATAGAAGCGTCGTTTCCTCCGGAACTTCCAAGTTTACAAAGTCCCACCAACGCCCTTACACGGATGTTATCGTTTTGCGAAACGTACAATTTCTTCAAAATATCCACTCCTTGCATGAGGATTGCTTTCGCTTTATCTTTTTTGCTAGCTGCAGCGATAATGCATTCACAAGCAACTTTTTGCTGGAGTACATCATCGGTTGTATTTGCCATTACCAAAATCATCTCCATGATTCCTAAAATTCAATTAGTTCACTCATTGCATTATATGAAACTTTAAATTTCTTTATACCTTCTTTTCCGATAATCGAGTTTCCAACATCCAATGGTCCACGTAATAAAGCCGTGATTGCGACAACCACGCGCACTTTGCTTTCAATATCAGGAGTCAGAAGCTTTTCCTTGAGGAAGACATCAATGTGCGACATGAATTTATCGCGTGCAGCATCATAATACATGTTTTCGTAGATACGTGCCAAACATACAGCAGCAATCGTACGAGTTGATGGCGAAATATTCATAGCAGACTCGTATTTGTATTCTTCTAGTTCAGAGGCGACTTCCATCAGTCTCTCAACTCCACCAACTTCCACCATTTGCTCAGCCCAAGACAATGTCGTATAATGTATGTTTCGCATCAACAATTCCATAATCGAATCGCGAGCCAGTCCACTAACCATGCGATTATTTATAGCGAATACAAGACACGTTAGCAATGTGTCGATTTCCGCTTTATTAGCGTCACACAACTCCTTCACCGGCTTCGTATCCGGTTTGTTTTCCATCCCGGAGAAGGAATTCAAAATAACTTGCATACAGTATTGAGCTGCATTCACCTGTTCCGCCCAATTAGAATCCAAAATTTCCAAAAACCATGGAATCCCAACATCCCTCAGCACGCAACGTGTTCTTTCTGGACTATGCTTACATAGCTCACCAATTATACGAATGCAAGTGATGAATATCTCCTTGTTCTTTTCAACTTTTAGCAATCGTTTAATCTGCTGAACGACTCCAGTGTTGATGATAATCTCAGAACCGGCTTTCTCTCGTGATAAAACGAGAAGGTTGTTGAAAGCTGACTCACGTTTCTCCTTATCACCACTGATATCAAAGCAGATTTTGTTCATTGAGTCAACTTTATTTGCAACCTGGGCGTTTTGCCGTGAACGCTCTTGAGTGATGTTAAATAGACGCTCCAATACTGGCTTGATTGTCTTGTTTTGTGGGTCTGCTGTAAGGACGTTTCTAGCATCCCTATATGCCTCCTCAAACCTGCAAAAACAAGTCTTAAATGATGCAATTTTTATGCAAAAATTGTGTACCTTTCAACTGCTTCCAATGCTTGGCATCTTCTGAATAATGCCTTGGGATCCATAGGGCTGATCTCTAAACTCTTATCACAATCTTTGATGGCATCAGCAAATTTATCCTGCTTCAGGAAGGCAGCAGCCCTATTCTTGTAGAAGATTGCCATTTCTCGACTGTCATCATTCAAGGTATCAATTGCTTTGGAGTAGTATGAAACAGCGGCTTGCCAATCGGCATTTTTGAATGCATTGTTTCCCTGCTCCTTGCATTTATTAGCTTCTTCCAATTTATCTATTGTATCTGTACCCATATTGGTAATTTATTGATGACCTTTCTTTTATGTTGCTCTCCTGGAAGACTTAAGTAAAACTGATGTAGAAGTTCGCACGTTTTACATTTATAGGTTTACTTTACACTAGTTGGATCTAGAAGTTTCTAGACACAGTTTTCATTTATAAATAAATGTTGTTAGCACTACTTTTTATAATTAGATTAGGAAAAATCCTGTATTTTTAGATTCCCAAAGACTAATTTCTGAGATGTGAAGCTAATGCAAAAATGAGTCATTTTTAGTTACAAAATTCACCACTTGGGGGCTTTTTAATTTAAAAAATGAATTTATTTATACATACTCTTATTAAATTTAATTTTAATGAGTTGTCTTATCTATGATATCAACTCTTAAATAAATTCAGTAAAGTTCAAAGGTAATTTTAAATACCTGAAAATACGAACATAACCTAAATTCCAAAAATGGCCCCCTTTGATGTAGAATCGATTTTAAAAAGTTCAGAAAACTCTAATAATACTCGAATATCAACAACGGGAAAAATTCTTATTGGAGTAACAGGTCAGATATACAAATTACACCTTTAGAACTGCGTTAAAACACTTTTATTCTATTTCAAATTACTATTTTCAGGTGGAGTAGCTTTAGGCCTTTCTGTAGTATGTGCTTCATTTGTGAACCCTGCATTTCGCCGGATTTGTTTGCCGTACATTCCTGCAACCGAGCAGCAAGTTACCAATGTTTTCACGGCTTTGAGGAGTGTCCCGAGAGGGAATTTAGACACCCTGGTTGATCTAGGTTCAGGTGATGGCAGGATTGTCTTTGAGGCTGCAAAAAAGCATTGGAAATCTGATGGTGTTGAGTTAAATCCTTGGCTAGTAATATACTCAAAGATAGCATCACATATTAATGGAACCAGTCAGTATACAAGGTTTTTTAAACAAGACCTGTGGAAGTTTAATCTTTCACCTTATGATAATGTAGTCATTTTTGGTGTTGAGCAAATGGTAAGTAAGCTTTGTGTCAGGGTCAAGTATCTCCAAACTTCATTTGTTTTTAATTTGCAGATGAGTGAACTTGAGAAAAAGTTAGTAGCTGAATGTAAGTTGGATTGTAATATTGTGGCTTGTCGATTCCCACTACCAAATTTAAAACCAACCATTACAATTGGCAGTGGTGTTGATACAGTATGGTTGTATAAATTACCAAAACCAACACCAAAGGAGAAAATCTAAGGTGCTTTTATTAATTATCTGAAATTATAGCAAATAATCCAAATATTTTATGATGTAATAATTTATTTTCCATTGAATGCATTTCAGTGTGTTGTAAGATATTAAAGAAAATAAAATTGCAATATAGATATAATAATAATAAAGTATATGTATAGTTGGATATAATATTGGATACTAAAATATAAAATAGTACGTGTGACGTAAATTTCGATTAATTTAGCAACGGCTTTTGAAATTTCTTTAAGAAATTAGTTAACGTAATCATATGAATCTTTCTCCTAATCTAAATAAACATACAATTTCTACCTATACAATAATATACACTGATTAGAATAGGATTACAATTCATTTGAGTGAGCAACGTCCACTTTACAAGCCAACGTTGTTCACGGTGAGTCAATCAATATTTGGCCTACGTTTCAATTATCATCGAATATAACATCGTGTAGTATCTGCATAGTGACTTGTTTGCTAACTAAATAATTAGATCTGAGTAATACTTAACTAAGCATATTCACAATTTCATACCATGTTTACCTTTTGAATAATCATCATCAATAATATTTAGACATCATCATGTGTAAGTTATGTTCCTCAGCCTTTACCGTACTTACTCGTAGGTGCAAGTATTGCAGATTTAAAATCCGCAGAGTAATTAAATTGAAGATATTACGATTCATTCCTTTCGCCTAGCACCATATTTGTCATAATCCCAATTTTTGAGTTTGTTGCTTTCGAGTTGACTTCAAAGCGGTAAATTCAAAAACTAGGATAAATCTAAGCTTATGTACTCTCTTATTTGCTCGACCAGCGTGCAACGTTCCTTATACGTTTAGTATACGGAAGATGAGTTCCAGGACAATGGTGCCATCTCCGACATTTCCGGAAGTGATGATTCGATGTAACACAGGGACGAGTTCATTGTCCAAACTGCGCATGTAAATCGGTGGTAGTTTCATTCCATTACTACCAGCCGAGTAGCTTACCTGAAAATTGTAAGATAAATAAAGAAATTCAAAAATCTGACCGTTATTTGGACTACAATTTGATTACACTTACGTCATCAACATGTAGCGTTGTCCTGATACCAATTTTCACGAAGTTGTTTGTTGCTAATAAGTCAAGATATTTGACTAATGCTTGACAAGTTGCTTTGGAAATGTTTTCAGCAACTTTTGAAATATCAACCGGATCCTGCGTTCGTGCATTTTCCTCGCCATTTTGCAATAGAAATACTTCCGTCCATCTTATCAGACGATTTCCTGAATTGCACATGAAATCTTTGCCGTTGTGCACGCGAATTGACGGAATTCCACTCAGAGATTGACCATCCACAGATGATTTTACCCTAAAAGCAGATGTAATATTAAATTAAATCGATTTTCTTTAAATATATGCGTACCCAATATTAAAATTAACATCGCTTTCACTCCAAACGATATTCACAGTTTCATCTGATGCAGCATTCACGCATCCGCAATGGATCGTGTGATTCTTCATATTGCGAAGATTTTCGCGTACTTGAATCATGTGCTCTGGTGGAATCTGAATCATGAGACCATCCTCGACGATGCTTGATTTGGCTGTAAGTCCACTAGATGATTTCAAAGCTCCATTGAAGACGATGAAACTAGCTCCCATGACTACAAATAAATCCGTTGTTATTGCTGCTATTAGATTTGCAGAAAGTTTACCTTTTCTTGGCTTGTTTTGTATATTAATTGAATGCGTTTTGTAGCTATTTTCGTTGTTGCCTTCCGTATCTTGAATGCAAACTAAATGCGAATCAGCCGTACTTGAAAAATTTCCACCAAACGCCAAGATATGCTCGCTCGAATTGCTGATGCTCTTCATCACCTGGTCGTAGCGATTCACCGGAATGGAAACCGTGGTGCATTTTTCCTCCATGTGTATGGTCAGGCCGCGGATGTTTGGCAATGTGAACGAAAAGTTTCGGAAGTCCGCCAGGATGTTGATGATCGTGTGGCCAATTTCGACGAAGACTGAGTTGCGATTCCGCGTTGAAATCAATGGTGATGGATAGTAACGATATTCCGCTCCCAAGCGGAGTACCAATCGAAGGGGGAAGATGCGCGCCCATGGAGTTTCCCAGCGATGGACGAGGATCCCCACCAGGTAGGGCTCCTTGGGGATGATGATATTCTGAAGACATTGGAACGTTGGTCGCACGAATATGAAACCAGCGTGGCTGCGTGAATCCAGGAAGTTTGTTGTTGGATGTATGCTGAGGCCCATTTCAGTTACAGTCGTTCCTAAACAAATAATAATAAATAAATTCAATGTCAAGGAAATGAATTGTGTTTTTGTATTGTTTTTGTTTATCGTTTCAAGGAATTTCTAGCCAAGGCCAAATAAATTCTAGTAGACATTCAACAATTATTTTTAGCATTCCGCTAGTTGTTGCGTAAAAAACCTGAAGCGATAAGGAAAAACGGTGAAATTCGTACATAAACAATATCAAAAACTTCAATTTAAATGATGTTACTTCCTCGTAAAAAATGATCATTGATTCCATTAGAAATTACCATTTCTAAAAAGTAAAACTTTACCTTTTACAGCAGAATTGTAGATGTTATTCAAATGATGGAAGATATCTTTGGGTACTTGAGTCTCGCCTTCAATAAACTCCAAAAGAATAACGATTTCATCCTGGCCAACGGCAATCAATCCCTCCGTGGAGAAACACCACGCTTTTTTGTTAATGCAACAATCTAAATTCACCAGCCTGACATGGATATGCAAATTTCGCTGCACTGAAAACGTGAGCGTCTCATTTTGAAGCATTTCAACGACGCTTCCATTGTTTCCGCACTCCGTGTACGTGATATCTACAAATAATGATTTTGATATTAAATTGATAGCAATTACTCATCCGATGGCAACTTACCCGATTTGTACATGGTGACGGTGGGCGGCAGGTAATTCTCATTCTCGGGGATGTAAGACTGCGTGACAGGATCTACGAGCGGTAAATTCTTATTGACTTTCGCATGCTTCTTCGCGTTGGCGTTCGCGTTTAATTGCTGCGAATTGGCTGCGCTTGCCGGCGCCGTCGTCGGCGTGCGGTTCTCGTTATAGTTAAAGTCATTGTCGAGATTCGTCAGATCGCTACCCGGCCGAATGCCGTCGCAGAACATAACGCTTTTGTTGTGCTTCTTATTCGAGCCTACGATGGGGGAGCGGATCGTAAATGATCAGTGAATTAGCGCTGCCGAGAAGGCTGCAGAGCGTTTAGTAAAGAGTTGCAAGCGGCCAAGCAGTTAATGTTAGTTTTTCTTAGAGCATAAGCCACAAGCGTTCAAAATTGTACAAACAAGATTCTCAAAGCAGTTGTTTAAGTATTTACGAACTGTTTGTACAATTTTAAGCACCAGACGCATGCGCACTCATGAGCAATGCTTGTAGCATGTTAAAGGGAGTTGAGCAAGATTGAAAAAATGACGAACCTTTACGTTTGAGGACGCCGACAGGTACCATGACGCTTGGAGGCGAACTATCTCCACCTGCGACCTGTTCGTATGGCGGTACAATTGAACAATATTCCATGGGATTGTTTGGATTCGGTCGGTCGACGGCCACTGGTTGTCGATTCGGCGTCGAATTCTGTGAGTCACTGCTACTATCAGTGTCGCGAGTCAACACTTCGTAGCAGCGCATGCAAACGCGCGCTTCGCCTGGGATGTACTCCATGAAGAATCTCATGTTGCAGCATTTCGAACATAATACCTAAAACAACTCCATCAACAAGATCATTCGCTTCGCTGATAATTAACATACAAATCCGCAAGAACGACAATGATGTCTTCGTTTCAGAACTGTGAATTTCATCCCGCAATGCTGACAACAAATCGCATCCGCATCAGGAATCCATTTTGGAGGCCGTTTTCCCAACCAAATCCCCTCTGAAACATAGCCATATTATAAAACTATACATTTCAAATACATTGGGTACATTCACAATATTGATAAGTAATAAAAATTAGACGAAAAAAATTATTAACAACTTAAAACACACCTTGAGGCTGTTCGGTACTTGGACCTGGTGTCTCTGTTTGGGTAATACAGTCTAAATCAACATAAACCTCTTCTGGAAGTATAATATTAAACGATAAATTAAACAAACAGCAAAAATTTAATGAAAAGTTGACAACTTGGAATACCTTCATCAGCGAGTTGTCTGGCAAGGGCTACGCAAACCAGGACATCATCATTGTAATCTTCAGATTTCTGAGCAGGAGGTTCTTGGGTAGATGCATCTGCAACCGTTTGTTTTTCTGCTTCTCCTTCCGCCTCATCGTTTCCTTCCTCACTTTCATTAGCTCGATCCGTTTCAGACGGTTGAGCTTGAGCAGCATCTACTTCTTTCGCTTGTAGAACTGGTGAATCTGTAGAGTGAACTGATTCGGTGGACGCTTCAGAAAATGTGGGTGAAACCGATGCGGAAGATTCAGCTTCGTATGGTGGAGGTGGATCTGTTGAGGTCACTTCCGTATTTCCTGTATCCGGAACTTGCTTCGATGCATAATTATTATTATAAGGTGTCGATCCTGGATTACCTAATAAAAAAATCAGCATTAAAAATTTGCAATAATTAAGTAATATAAAATTTACCTATGAGATTTATGGGTTCTTCTTTGATATCCAAACTATTAGGCCTCTGAGCTTCCTTGGACATTTCACCAAGTTTGATTTTACTCACATTTCCCTTTCCAGCTTCCTCATCTTCTTGATTACTTTTAGTTTTTTCAGCTGGCATAATTTCTACCCAAACTTGAGCGGGTTCATCATTCTCAACATTTTCTTCAGATTCTTTACACATAACTTTCTCAATGCATTGCGTGACTTTATCATTCGATTTTTGTCCAATTGGTCGCTCCTCCTCAACGTTATCCATTAATTCTGAATTATTTTTTTCTGCAGGCAAGTTTAATTCAGCAATTTTCTTGGTTTGCTCTATTATTTCCACGTTTTGTGATACATCATCAATTTTAGATGCTACTTCAATAGATTTCTCATTATTATTAGAAGTATTTACTTCACAATTTGATGGCTCATCAACTTTTTGACTACTTAATGTAGGTTTATCACAAATTTCAGGGGTTTCTTGATGCTCAACTTTACTCTCATCAAATTTATCACTTTGTGCTGGCATTTCTTGAACTTCATGGAATTCTTCATCATCAGAAATATCCAAATCATCCAAGTACTTCTGAGCTTCAGCATCATCAACATCAATATGAAAACCAATTTTCTTGTTTTCTTCTACTTTAATATCACATTTAATTTCAGTGAGATTCTCAACAACATTTTGTTTTTCATTAGGTTCATCAGGTTCCTCTGTATTTGCAGTCTCATGAGTTGTCTCTTTGATTTCACTGTCATTGTGAATCTCAGAAGGTTGATTTGTTTCTTCAACAGTTGCAATTTCAGGTTGCATTAATTTTTCTGAAATCTCACAAGTTATATTTTCATTTTCTTTGACTTCTGCTTGTTGCTCAACTTCAACTTGAATGAAATCTTCAATTTTGAGTAAAATAGGATTCTCTATTAATACTTCTAAAGGTACTTGTTTTACAGGAGTCATATTTATGAAGCCTTCTTCATAATTTTTCCTTTCACCATTTTTCTCAACATTTTTCTTATCTCCTGGTAAGTTGTCAGTAGTATCTGAAGTACCACTGAATCCCTTTGTTTCAGATGTAGGTAGATTAGCTACATGTGCTTTACTAGCTACAGTTTCAGTTGGCATTAATGATGCACTTGTTGCTATTGTGGAAACACCCAGTTTTTGCTTGTAAGAGCAATTATTGTCCATGTAGTTATTGTCTGGCACATTATCATTAATCTCACTGCTCAGATACTCATTGAGACTGCTAAACACATTGTTGATGGAATGTTTTGCAATGCTATAAGTCCTTGATGGCAGAGATGTTGCCTGCGACTGCAATTGTTGATGCTGTTCCTGCTCAATAGTGAGCTCTGAGTATTCGAAATCGTTCAGCACTTGGTCTAAATCAACTGTATACTTGTCCATCCTTCTAAAATGAAAATTATGTTAGTTATGATAATTATTATGTGAATATTGTACAATAATAGTGAAATATAACCTAAAAGCCACTAAATAGAATGGTTTAACTCGCAATTTATAATGGTTTTAACGTTGAAATTTTATCTGTTTGATTAGATATCCAATATACTTGTAGTGTTACCCAACATCGCAATAAATGTGCAATCAATGATGCAAATAATTGCAAAATTTATGCAGTTATGACAGTTGGTTGGAAATTGCACTTACATTTTTTACGGAGGTACGATGTAGTTTGTTTAACCGCAGATACTCAATGCATGATACTGGCTGGGAAAACGACGAATTTCAGTAGGCAATTAACCAGGAATTGTTGTTTAACACAATTAATATCATTTCTCATTAGCGTTAAACGTCACAAATGTCAAAGTAGCAACGATGACAACACAAGCAACAAAGATAACGACTAATCACATGACATTGGGGGCGCTGATGTCTTCAAACAAAATTCAAATGTTTGAGTAGCAATTAACAATAATTATCACCTGTTCTTGTACAACAGGATACAAATTGTTGTTACATGTACACGTTATTCGTGTCAACAGTAGATTAGAAATTGGTTTGTTTTATGTGTTAAATTGTCATTCGTGAAAATCATTCCTCCGCCATGTTGTGTCTTCTTGCTCTTCGATCGGAGGCGGGAACTTCAAATTATAGTCGAATGTAATAGCGTTCTGCATTATTAATCGACATTCGCACATTAATTACTTGCGTAACAATAGCCAGCAAGAAGCATTAACATAGTGGTGGCCCTAAAACTCGAAAATAGTGAGTAAAATTTTCGTTCTTCATCACATTCGTTCGACTTAAAACGAAAGAAAACTGATTGGAATGCATGAGCGCTTTCGCTTTCTGCTTCCCATTTGGTCGAATCACATTGCTTTGTCATTTAAATTGTCTGCCCATATATGAGAAATTCAGGCAATTTGCAAGTGAGGAGCGCATTGATAAGATAAGCAAATTTGCGATGAGAAATCAGAAAGATCCGGCGAGAGAAACGGCGTCGAACCGTTGCTGTGAAGCGAGCAGGACGGGCAATGCGGAACGCGCGCGGAAGACAGGTGTAGCAGTGCGTACGCCAATGACGAAAACGAACATCATCAGCAGGACGCATTCGAACGGCACCAGCAGGCACGCGAATTCAACACCCACACCAACATCAGCAGCGACATCAAAATCACATTCGCATTCGCTCATCAGCGCGATGGCGAACGCAAACATGGCGGAACCGAATGAGAACTACCCACTGCATCGGGCAGTGTTTGAGAACGATTTGAAATCGGTGTCGCGTTTCCTGCGGAAGACTGATCCCGCAGTTAAGGACAAACATGGTGAGTCTATCATTCAAATTGTATTTGCCAGCCAAATCATCCTTCGGCTGAAATTCGCGAAGAAGTCCCAAATGAGGTTATGTTATTTATTTGTGTTTGATTTTAGGCAATACCCCCCTGCATTTGGCTGTTATGTTGGGAAGAAAAGGTATGAAAATGACCCCAAAAGGATATTTAACTTAAGCAAATGTTTTGCAGAATGTGTACAGTTATTGTTGAAGCATGATGCACCTGTGAAAGTAAAGAATGGTCTTGGCTGGACAGTTCTCTCAGAGGCGATCAGCTATGGACATCGACCCACTAGTAAGTTGATAGGTGATGTGTAAATTCAGTTAGAAAATGCATATGTTGTTGCAGTTTATTCACTAGTTAGAAAATTCCGTCAGCAAAGCCGCGAGCAAATGGAGGAGCGTCGCCCAAATCTAGTCCAAGCTTTAAATAAGATTAATGATTTTTATATGGAATTAAAGTGGGATTTCCAATCATGGGGTAAGCATTAATTCATTAATAGATGATAAAACACAGTACTAATGACCCAAATTTCAGTACCTTTGGTGTCGCGAATATTACCGTCCGACATATGCAAGATTTACAAATCAGGGGCGAATATTCGACTCGATACAACGCTCGTCGATTTCTCCGACATGCGCTGGGAGCGCGGAGACATCTCCTTCATCTTCAATGGCAACGCTCCTCCGAGTCAATCGCTCACCGTCATGGACAACATACAAAAGGTCTACCAGAATGTTAAGTATGAAGAAAGCGAGCTGGAGATCGAAGATGAGGTGGACCTTCTGATGTCGACTGACATCCTCGCCGCGCAAATTTCCACGAAGAGCATCTCGTTTGCGCGAGCACAAAGCGGCTGGATATTCCGCGAAGATAAAACGGAAGTCGTCGCCGGACAATATCCCAGCGAACTGTACACTGTGCACGGGCTAGTTCTCGAAAGCCGGAAGCGCCGCGAACATTTATCGCTCAATGACTTGCAGAAGAACAAAGCGCTGCTGGAGAGCTTCACCAAGGGCGGAAATATGCAGCAGTTTGATTTTAATGGCGCGGTGAGTTTTAGAATTTATATTAAGACAGAAAAATACTTGGATTTGTTTGTAGCCTGTGAGGCGGTCGAGTTTATCACCACCTCCGGAGAAGTGCATCACGTGGCAGCAATATATCAGCGCCGAAGAGAACTGCTATCCACGTTTAGGACGAGATCTTGTCTATAAGGAGTCGTCAAAGTCGTTCAAAGCTACAATTGCAATGGTAAGAGATTTGGATGGTATTTTTATGGTTGTTTGACATTGTAATTTTGTAGAGTCCTGAATTTCCGTTATCTGTGGAGATGTTACTGAACGTATTGGAGGTGATAGCACCATTCAAGCATTTTTCCAAGCTGCGTGACTTCATCTCGTCGAAACTTCCTGGCGGTTTTCCCGTCAAGGTCGAAATCCCAATTTTGCCGACTGTGACGGCGAAAATCACCTTCCAGGAGTTTGAATTCCGTGATGACATACCCAAGGAGATGTTCCACAAGCCGAAGGACTACATCGAAGATCCCTCAAGGTAGTATCAACCAATTTATCACTGCCTCTTGTTCATAGACATAGAATATTTTATATCTACGCTCTTGTTACATCAATTTCATTCGTATAATTTGGGTTATCTACATGTAATGACCTGCACGTCCAATTACCTGAACAATGCTTTGTTTGACTGGCCCGAATCATCTGTAAATATTTAATCAGTGATGTATTTTTAGGTTCCCCGACTTATGACGCCCCGAACTACTCAACAGCTTCGAGATCGAGTACGTCGCCAAGCCGCGCTTTGTCATGCCAACCGATCGCTGTTATCATCGCGTCCGCGCCGATTTCGGGGGCGGCGGAGGCAGCGACGAGGACGATGGTGACGACGGCGACGATGCGCATGCAATACATCACAGTCCGACGCGCAAATGGCGGCGTACGTTCTGCTCGCTCAATCAGCACCGGCCCCAGTCGCCCGCAAACGGCGACGAACCGACCGTCTGCGTCGAGCTGCCGATGCTATTCACATTGGGCAGCATCTATTCAACCAGCTGCCTACTGTACATAGAGTAATCTTAAATATCGATATTGTTTTTTTAATTTAATCATTAATACACAAGCGAGAAAACAAAACGTGAAACTTCAAGGACACTAGCAAAGAGTCAGCAAGTGAACGCTAATTTAGATTGTAGTCACAAACAGAGACGATGATTTGCGCAGGGTATTTCTGTTGCGTTGTTCACGTTACTTCCAATTAACTTTGTAGGAGTTTCAACGGCTTTCAATTTCACTACTACTATTCTCATACAGCAACTGATAACGTAACTCATGTCATTTATCAAGGGAAACGGTCGGATCAATGCGGAACGTTGTACTAAAAGTCTGAATTTTTACTTTTTCACCTAAACTAAACCAAAAATGAAGGTATACTAAATGAATGACTGACTACAGCAAATTGGATCTACTGATAAGAAGTTGATAAGTTCATTAAATGATGTTCTGTTGTACAGACACAAAAAACATTGCTAATTATTACGGAATGTTGACAGAGCCTAATGTAATATGAAATTGCACAGAATTCATCTTAAAGAGGGCAATAACTTCATCAAATTGTCAATAATATTGTAAAACATTCATTTAACATTAAAGCAACTATTTTATGCTTTAGATATAATGATCAAGACACAAGAAACAAAAGAAAATAAGAACAATCGAAGAAGCGTTACTGTAAAGTAGTTAAATAATTGAAAGCAATCAGTTCAATAAGTTACACTCGATACTTGATTCGCAACATTCCAATTCTGTAACCTACCTGTCACTTAGAAACTAATTTATTATCTTTTATCATATTATTTTCATAATGAAAACATATCGTATATCAAGATGTTTCACCATCAAACACACCCCATTCACATGACTCAAGTATTTCTTGAAGGTCTCCTCAGTTAACTAATAATTAATGTAACGAGTATGTACTAGATGCATGTTTCTCGGTCGATGGATAAATTACTATAGTTGTTGTTACTTAAACGTTACTTTAGTATTCACATGTAACACACGTTGGAGTGCGGTAATAATTGTTTGATCTGTGTGTACCAAAACCATTGCTATAAAACTGTTCGATGTGAACGATACGACACGCAATTGCGAAATTCCTATCAGAAATCTACCAGCTCACATGGAAGATAGACTATTTTATGCGTCAATTATCAATAATTGTTCATTTCACTCAAATATCTCCGCAATTCTTATCATTGTCAAATCATGTTTTTCGATTGTAATGTGCGAGGAGAAATCAGCAATTGCATTGCCAGTACAGTACCTATCAGTAGCATATTAGATGAACTATTGTATTGTATTGTTATGTCTTATGTTGCATATTTCATATTTTATGCTTTGTTATATTAGCGTTAGTTCCATTGCCAATATGAACGGGCAATGTGTGTTTAAGGCAACATGAGCGTATGTAAATTGAACCAAAAACTTTTATTTGCTACATCATATTGGGTAATTTATTTATGTATAGATGGAATTCTAAATAAATTTGTTGTACAAATTGTGCATTTAGTCCATGAATTTAAATCATTTCAGAAATTAAACTTTCATCATATTCTATCTACCAAACAACGACTAGTATTGTGGGTTGCCTATAATGATGTCCATGAATTGAAAAATATTCATTGTAAAAATTTGTTCCAATATATTATTATATGTTATCAAATTTTTTTGGTATACTATTTAATGATAATTAAGCATAATTTTGGGTAAAATTAAAGAAAATTCTTTATAATGTACATGATTATTATACTTTATGCGTAAAAAGTCTTCTCCCTCCACAATGTGTATTGTGTGTTGCCTAAGGTGAAGTCCATTGTTGACATATCCGTTTTTGCAACGGCCATTTTTTTCCGGTGGACGCCGCTTGCTGGTTATCACGACACGACGAGCAACTGCAAGCGCAAAAGCAAATGTTTAATATATTGTCAGGTGGCTGAAAGTGATGGAAATTGTGCAGCAAGCAGTAATTAATTGATGTGCAATGTGTTCAACGCTGACACCTAATTGTAAGTATGCATTTCTACTATTCTCCTACAATTGCTTCATTGCATTATAATGTGCCGAATCATGTCTCATCTTGCACACGCTCTATACCTGTACTTCACGTATCTTATCAATCGGTGACCGCATGCAATGCATTAACATGGTTTCTATTAGTAGGCATTGGTGAATTGGGAAGCTGGTTCGAGTGAATTTCGAGTATGGTGTGAAACAATTGCTGTTGC
The DNA here is from genome assembly GCA_030264555.1 of Aleochara sp. GC000083. Classification (NCBI taxonomy): domain Eukaryota; kingdom Metazoa; phylum Arthropoda; class Insecta; order Coleoptera; family Staphylinidae; genus Aleochara; species Aleochara sp. GC000083. The sequence goes on from JARJDZ010005719.1 coordinate 43,872, forward strand.
TGGGAGGAGATTACGTTGCAGATTTGGAGCGCTGAGACAACATCATTGATGGCATCATGTGCAGCAAAGGTAGGAATCACATTTTCTCTTCATAATGAACGCAAACGAGGTAATGCGAGGACAGTTACATTCGCCATGCATCACTCAATTGCACCATTAGCAATTGCAAGCGTCGTATAAGAACACGGCCAACATGGGAAGCAAGCACATGCTTGTGGAGATCTCTCATCAAACTCTTGCGTTTGCAACGTGCAGTCCCTCGCTGGACGCAATTACTGCCACCGTTTCGGTCCACTTGTCGCTCGGGGGTGACTGATGTGGTCGAACAACTATTGCATTCTCTACAATCCATCCATTTATACATGCAGTCTTTAGGAATGAGTTCACATCTCACCATTTGGAGCATACATTTCGTTGTAAGTTCCAATTCGAACGTAGAAACGTAGCATTAGTTAGAATTGCAATGAGCTTATCAAAATCAGTTTTAGGTTATCATTTAAAAGGGAGTCATTAATATTCTCGTGTAAATATCGACAATTGAATATTGTTGCAACAAAATGGCGTCTTCGACTCACAATCAGAAAAACTTAAAGTTTCTTCATCCAAAAAACGCTCTTCATTGAAATGCATCACTTTTTGCTCAATATTACACAGAGGTTTCGCCATGAAATAATATTCTAATGGAATCTGACATGATGAACGGCCACTGATGGCCATGCTCGACCATCTCATTATCCAATTAAAAGCGACTACTGTGCGGACGATTGCGTATTCAAATCGATGTCGTTATTATTTGTTGGCCAAGTTGGCCGATGGCGGTGGCAAGTCTTCGGAATTATCGGCCGGACGCAAGGCATGAAAGGCACTCGGGGGCAGATGATAGAAGCTGTTTATTTAAATTTTATTATCGGCGATAAATTTCGAAAATGACTGCCATAAATCATCCTCGGATAAAAAGCGAATTTCTTCTGGCTTGTGCAACTTGACGAGGTGCGTTGTTGTAGGCCAACAAACACGAATCTATTTTGAAGTATTGATTTTTGTCGCTTCGATTGGAAGACAGCAACCAAACACATGTTCTCTTCTTCGGCCGTCAAACGGTGCAGGTCTATAAGAAGATGATTGCCTCCGGCGTTTGGCTGCACTTTGGTGTAATACCTATGATTGTAGAGGCGTTCTTGAGGAACGGATAGGGGTGCATCCTACGCAGGTTTTCGGGCCGAGCTAAATTATATGCTCACCGCGTTCATAATCAACGGTAGCAATTTCTGTATCTTGATAACACGCATTTAAACATGCGACTGCTTTATGGTATAATTATGGGGTCATTAAGTTATTCACATGTTTTGTGCATTCATTTAATGATGAATTAATATTGTTAATGATACTTCCTTCATTGGAGAATATCATACATATTTTTGCTCAATATTTCTGTAAATTATCTATGCAAATATACAGCTCATAGATGGCGTTATGATTCAAAAACAAAAATCAGGATAAAACAAATTTTCAAACAATTGAAGGATAATACGTTAGTTTATGGGTCTCTCACTAGATGACATCAGGTGTCTGATTGTTATTTTCTCTTCGATTTCTGTTCATGTAATGAAAATCCCCGAAAAATATCACGAAACAAATGACTTCGCGTCGGGTGGAAGACAATAAACGCACGAATCGCCGTACGCGAAGCAAACAAACGCACAAAATTGATGATCCGAGCAAGCGGGACGTTACGTTGCTGGGTTTACTGTCGTTGTTCGCTGATGGGTCTGGCTGATGGTCATAACAGAGTCGTACCCATGCGTCCACTTGCATTGCCATACGTGGGTACACGAACTAATAAAGCAGAAAAGAAAGAGTACGCGAGCAGGTGTCGTCATTAATCATTTATTCGATTACATATTTATAGGTGGTGCACGACTGCGACACGCTTGCACACTTCTTCTTCGGCGCTGCTGGCGCGCTCCTCTGTTTATGTCCATCCGTCCTCGGCCAGTCACTCTCCCAGCAGTCGTTAGTCAAGTTGGGAAAAATGCGCCAGCGAGCACCCAACAAACGGCTGGGTGCTGCAAGAACAACAACAAAAAACAACGAGTGAAAATTGCTGCATCAGGTTGTTCTTTTTTTTTTGGTTGGGTTGTTTGATATCATTTTTGGTTTGTTATCACTTTTGCTCTGGTTGTTTGATGTCATCTTTATGCATCCTCTAGTTTTCTGCAATGATTTCGTTGCAAAATGGATTTTTGAAGTATGTTATGTGAGGTAACAGGAAGAAAATCGAATGGTGGGTGAGGAGAGGTCGGAAGGAAATCCAAACATATAATCTAAGTTGATCTCATTCACATTTCGATTACATGTTGAATACTGTGGGGGTGTAACTTCATTTCGTTTTGGATGAAGTTTTATTGCAGGGTGCGTGCATGTTACTGATGGCTCCCCGAATGGGTTTTCGGGTTTTGGGTGGATGGACATGTGCATGAGTATTGCATGTAGTAACTATCTAGCCTGTTGTAGAATTCATTCCAATTTTCTCTAGAATCTTAGAAATTTCATACCCAATTTTCTGGAAGTTATTCGATTGGTATTTTTTTAGTAAAAAATTATTAGATTTTCTATTCGTATTGAATATTGAGTAGTAATTTGGGAAAAATTGAATGTGGTTTGATGAATTCTTTGAGTTTCAGTCAACTTGAAAGAGGGACTCCAAATAAAAATGAAATTAACTTCTTCGCTCGTGCTGTTGATTCGTTGGGGGAGGATGTGCACAGCAAGGTGCTACTTGAATGCCCTTCACTTCCACTTACAACAATTACTTGCCCGGAACGATACACATGGCTCAACAACAACACGACAACTGCGATAATGTACAACAAACGTCAACTACAAAACGCATCGAGTCCTCAATCATAATCGAAAGAATGGGGTGGAAAATCAACACGTACCATCAATTTCACAACAATGATTATCGAGGAAATCTTTGATTATAATCATTTTCTTGTGGTTCTTTTCGTTGGTTGATTATGGCAAATTTTGCAGATTGATTTCCTCCACATTTTCTGCAAAAAACGATTCGAGATTCTTCGTTCTTTCATTAGCTGATATCTATCTATTATTCTTCTATCTATATAAATCTTATATGTCTTGGAAGGTCCAGAAAATATAATTTCACTCATTTCTAATAATTCCTCAACTTTGACTCAATATTTTATAGTATACATTTTTGCAATCATAATTCAAAAAATCTGGAATTTTACTTCCTATCAGAATTTGAAGCATATCATGCTTCTAACAAATAACATACATGTTTGGAGTGTGGGGAATCCCATGAATAGGACAAACAATAACCGCATATCGCACACCGGAAAGGAAACAAATCGACACGACATTACACAGCAGGATGGGTGTATGTTGTTCGGATTGATGGGTGAACGATGGTACGAAGACTTCGAGGAGCACCGCAACGTGCACGCAAAGGTCGCTGTACAATTCCGAACCAATAACAACGACCACGTGGTGTGACATGGACGTGGAGCGGCGTGGAAACTCACCAAGTTCGTGAATTCGGAAAATATTCATGATATGGGCAAAGAAATGGACGGATGATGGTTGAATGGGAAAGGGCGAAAGCCGCAACAGTATGGGGCGCTGACATGGTCGACGACTTTGATCGACAATCAGCCCGAAGAGGTAATCGCTCATCGATGGTACGAAAGGGTGATTTTCCGATGAAAACTAGAGGCGAAACCGCAACAGTAGTAAACATGATCTTTACTATGTTTCGATGAGTTATAAATAATATTTCACTTTGAATGATTCAGGGCTGTCCAAAAGCTGTAGGTTGTGTCGAAAATGAATTTAGAGGGAATAGTTCATAAAATGGATTCTGGAATGTCCAAAATAGATGATGGGTTCTTTCGCATTTTGAAGTTGTACCAAATTGAACATTTTTTCTTCCAACTCGAGGTGCTGTTTTAACACGCACTCTGAAAGTATTTCCGAGATTATTTTCCTCCTCCTGGCTGAACATGGACATGTACGATAAGCATGTGCATCTGACATGTTCCCTATTCATGTGCATGATTATCCTGTGAATGGCGTGTGCACGCACACGCATCAAATGCACACATATTGCGTTAAACCGCAGAAGCGTGCGATTCTGAACTGAACCTCCTCGGAGATGGTCGTCATCGGCATCACCAGAGTGTGCAACCATGCGAAACCACACTCGCCTCGACAAACGCCTTTTTTTTTCAACGTTTTGAATCATTCCCACACTGCCAGATTGTTCTGCGCAAACGAGTGACACGTGTCACTTGTCTAAAACACGAAGTGTACATGATTGTACTGCCTTGAGAAAATGCTTTCTTATAGCCTTTTTTGTCTTTGGGCAACCCTTATTTATAAACTTCATTATTTGATCATTTTCTTGTATATTTCTTACCTCTTTCTCGAAGATCCATCTGAAAATATGATAGTAGGTGAAAGAATGATGGTAGAAATTGTATTTAAGTAATATTTACTTAAGTCATATAGGGCACAGCTATTATTTAACAATATACAGAGACAATATTAGGATTTAATCTATCTATGTATAATATATTATAATATTTACAGTAATTTCGTTTCAAATTAGTTTTTTGTTGTGCTCTCTCATTCATGCAAACGCATTTTCAATCAATCCATCATGGCGATGATGACATGGCAACATCGCCGCGCACACACGCGCGCGCCCTCTGCGATTTATACATAACCTATATATGTATATATTTATATTTCTACACATATCAGTTTTCGCCGCCCGCCGCCGATTAATTTTATTTATACATCGAAAACGCGGGAGAGCGGTTCAGTTCAGTTTTTCCTCCCATTTCCCATTCCCCATTTCAGCCGCCCGAACCGATTGCAATTAATTCTTTATTTGTTTGTTTGCCAGGCTTCGATAATAAATTTAAATTTCATCATCATCATCCATCCATCCATCCAAGCAAGCAACCAATCGAATCGAAAATGCAATTTTCCTCCCAAATATTATTTATATTATATACATTTTTCCACCATTGTATGTGTGTGTGTCGAGTGCATTCGTGCATTGATTGAATGAGTAGTGCGCAATTAATTGAAATTTCATCATTATTCGTCGGCCAATCATCAGGGTGGGGGGATAAAGCAACATACTTGGCACTTACGACAACAAAAAAACGGCTAGAAACATAACAAGCGCCATCTGTCAACGAATAATTGTATCATCTCTACCTATATACATTTGAGTTCATTTCACGTATTTCCCTTCGTGGAAAACTACTTCCGGTCCTTATATACACTTGGTTTATATCGTCGGCGAATTCCTTCATCTCATCTTGCCCCGAGTTCCATTTTCTTGGACACGATTCTTGGTCGGCTCCCCAAGCGCGATTTAGTGTTAGTTCTCTCTAGCCCTCTTTGCAAGGGCTTTTGCTAGCTACCACACCAGTCCCTCGTTCAGTTGCTGCGGGTTGTCAGAGAAGTTTCCGGGCGACATGAATTCGGGACTGCCACCACGCACATTGCCGCCACCGCCGCCACCCATGCCGATCTGGTCGGGACCCTGTGGCCCACCTTGCTGCAGGAAGCCGCCTTGTTCGTTCGGCATCCCTCCGAAGTCGCCACCCATCGGCAAAGGACCATGCTCCATGGGACCACCTAATAACTCAAAATTAGCAATCTGCGAAAATTTCGAAGAGTCGAAGAATGTTATTACCTCCAGGGGGGAAGTTCATGGGTTGCCCACCAGGTCCCCCCGGGTGTCCCGGCATACCCGGGAAATAGGGACCATCGTGTGGGTGGAAGGGTGGGCCTCCGTAGCCGAATTCGAACTTTCCGTCGGCGAAGTACGGGAAACCTCCGGGACCATCTTCGAGTCCACCGGGAGACAGGTTCATTGGGAACCCGCGCATTTTACGCGTTGACCCAAAGAATGGCCCACGACCCATCGACGTGAGCTGCTTCAGTCGGCGCTCCTTGCTTCGTTTGTTTTGGAACCATACCTGTGTAGCAAATCAAATGATTAGTTATTTCCGGTTCCGAATTCATATTGTACAAATGAATTTGAAATTATGATTTAATTTGCCTCGAAAATAGTGGAAAATTTGCGAATATCATTTGAACTCGAAACAAATTTGAGGTGCATGCGTGCGTCTCTTATTTATGCTAATTACCTCGTCGTAATTACTTAATTATAGTGCAATTAATCCAATAACAGATGAACTAATTGGCATGTAATTAATTACACCTTTCTGCGATTTCATTGTTGTCTTGCGTTTATTTCCTTGCTTCGAACAACGAGAAGGAAAAAAAATAGAAAAAAAAAATGTGCAAAAGTTTGTTTACTCATGAACCATTGCAATTGTGAGCATCGATGATTTCTTTTCTTGAATTCGTTTCTTATTATTTTGCGTTGCTCGTTTTTTTGCTGGTTTGGTTTCTTCCATTGGGTTTTTTCCTCATCAGCATTCGATGGGATGCGTTGTTCTTTCTTTTGTTGTTTGCACCAGCATGGGAATTAACTCTTGGGCACGTTTCGCGGATACAACAATTTGCGGTGGGTTCTTGCTGTGCTTTGCTGCGTCTGCGCGCTCAAGCTTGCAATCAGTGGTTAAATTCGCGTTTTCCTTGTTTTATTTATTATACAGAATGTCTGATTTTCAATTGACACCCCATACAAAATTACATTGTTGTCATATTTCCAATCAAAGGAAAATTTGCAAATCTAACTCTGAAAAAAAAATTGAGACTCTTTGTATCTGTATCGTTTTTTGGGTTAAAATTGGGATAGAAATTGTATTTTCTATCCGATAACAATTTGCCAAAACTAAAATGTAACATATTGAGAACGAACGACATATGAAACCCACCCACAAACATATTTCGCACAGAGGGAATGGAATGATAACGCAGAACCACCAACTGCCAGTTGTACCCCAACCAACATCACAAGAAACATTTTGCTTCTTCCATTTTCGCCAACATGTCTGTCTCTGCGCACAGAGAATGGTTGGAAAAGCGGTCCTGAAGAGGCCCGAAGGCAGATTGGAAATTTGGGCCCGTGGGTGGAGGTGCACACGAGAGGGTGCCCCCCGTCTGTCTGCACGGAGAGTGCACACAGCGCCATCGGCCGCGACGGGGAGTCTCGCGGGTCGTGTTTTACTATTATTTCGTCGATAATATGATACACGGTTGCATGGGCGGCAGGCGGCAGGCAGTGGCGGAGAGGGCGCCCAGCGGCGCAGCATCAACGCCAAGGGGGGCGGCAGTGGTGGGTGCGTGTTGTGTGAGAGGCCCTTTGTGTGCGCGCACCGCCGATCAGCCGCCAATCGCTGCCGCACAATGTGCGTTTGACATGCGTACGCCCGCCGCCCGGTGCGGGTTTGATTGGGATTTTTGGGGGATTTTGGGCCGGAAGTACGCGTTATCGAAATCGCACAAATTTGGACCTTTTTTCTATTGATTTAAGGTTAAAGGGAATGGATTTGATCGAAAGAATGGATTTGGGTCGTGGGTAATTGAAAATGTGACCCGTGGGTCTCAGAAAGTGTGCCCCGGGAATCTTTTGAAATTTTGACCCGTGGGTTTTTAAATGCGTGATCCGGGGGTTATAGGAAAAGTGACATGGGAAATATGACCCGGGGTGAGGACCGAGGGGAAATGTAACCCGTGGGGTTTTGAAAATGTAACTCGCAGGTAATAGAAATGGCCTGTTTTTGAAAATACGACCCATGGGATTTGAAAATGTAGCCCGAGGGTAATAGAAAAGTGACCAGTGGGTCTTAAAAATGGGTGATCCGGGCGATATCGGAAAAGTGACCCGCGGGTTTTTGAAATTGTGACCCATGGGCCTTTAAAGTTGTGACCCGGGGGTCTTTGAAAATGTGATCCGTGGGTATTTTGTAAATATGACCCGTGCCTCTTTGAAAATCTGGCCCGTGGGCAGGCGCATAGGCAAAATGTTAAAGAATTGACTAGGAGCTGAATTTCTTCTTCAATTTTTGGAATTTAAATAAGATATTTAATAATAATCCGATGATCGTTCCAAAGCAAAATAATTTCTCTTTTTTTGTACAAAAAACTTCGTAAAAATGTTTGAATGGTTGATTTAAGAATGGGACTGCTTGATGACCCGCGGGTCACATTGGTAAAATCTCAAGTTGGCTTTTATTTAAAGTATACATCCCCCAATTGTGCGACCACCGGGGACTTACATTTATGATGATTATAATAATTTGGGTAATTTTCGACGATTGGCACTATAACCGCGTGCATCGCATTGTCGAGCATGCGGCAATTGTATTTGGGCAACCCCTCCGGGCGAGGGTGGCTGCTAATTCTTCCGAATGCCCATTGCGGCCTCCGCAACCCACTGGTGTATAATTTACGACTTCCCGCTTTTATAAGCAGCGAAAACGTCGAAATCTGCACACAACAAACGATGGAGAGACCAACCGGGCTTATTTTCTATTATTGCCCTGATTCGATTGCTGTGCATCCAAATAGACTCGAGGGTGGTTTGAGGTTATAATCATCGTGTGCGACAATTGCGATCAAAAATTGCCAATCGTCAAATGGTAATTACATGGTTGTAAACCCCACATGTTACAATTTTGATACAATATTCATCTATCTATAGAAAAATCAAAATGAATTTTTGAAATTGTTGCAACTATTGAAATTTCTTCGAATCGTCTGTATCAGGGAAAATTTACGAGTAGTATAAAAACAAATTGCAAAACGGGACATGTTAATGCTTTATTGGTTCGTCGTTGTTTTCCGCGTTCATTTCTTCGTCGTCGTCGTTGTTGTTGGAGTTGGAATTGTTTTTTTTTTCTTCTTCATTTTCCTGGATGCGTGTGTCGACGAGAGCATAGAAGAATGTCCGCGTGCGCACCAAGAGATCGTACAATGCGCATTCGGCGCGGTCGTTTGCCGCTAAGCAGGCGTTAAGTAATGTCGGTAGATGGCGCCGAGACGGATTAGTCGCGGCGGCGCAATGCGCTTTTTACGCATTGCGCATCGTGCCGCGATGGCCATAAACGCTTTTTGCTTCTCTTGCACTCTCTTCGAGCCATCTTCCGACCAACCGGCCAGCCAGACAGCAATAATAATAACAACAACGAGTGGAACACAATACGCGACATTAAATGCAATGGAAAAAAAAGAAAAAATTACGAAAAGAAATGCAAGTGGTAACTGTAATGGCATTAGGGCCGACTTCTATGTTTAGAAAATTAATTAGTTTCTTGATGGTTTTACACAGTTGTTAATGTTTAAAGTTTTCAGAAAGTTTATTTGTTGGTCAAAATTTTCTGCACAACAATTTTTGAAAAGAATTTTAATATTTTTAAAATCTTTAAGTTTTCTCAATTATTTCTTCTATTATTTGTATACTTATTTCCGGTTTTTTATGTACTCAAGAAAAAAATGGTCTATATGACTTTTGGTATGTTAATTATGGGAATTTTGGATTTTGGAATATTCATATTCTCAAGACATTTTTGAAAACACATTTTCGGTGCATTTTTTCAAAGCCAAATTTTCAGTGATATTTGACACATCCTCTCATCGCTTTAAAAAATAAAAAAGGTGATTAGAATAATTTGTATTTGTAATGAACTTTGCTTTTTCTACTTTTCATAATTTTTGGACTTGAAAAAAAATTTTTCAGTACAGATTTTTCTGAGATTTTTAGTATATCTTCTAATGGGTTGATTCTATAGTTCAAACGGTTTCAGAATAATAAATTAAACATTTCTGAAACCCATAATTACAAATTTTTGAATTTGCATTTAGTAAGCAAGCACTTTTTCTAATTTTCTTCATATTCCTTTGATCATTTGAAAATGAAATCCCACCCAAATAAAAACCATGTCTACTAATAACTAATAAGTTGCACCAATGAGTTTTTACGCGAAACTTACTCATCGCTAGCGCATAAAATCCGCGTATGCGTTTGCGTTCGCGCGCGCACTTGCGGAAAAACGCAGCAAAATATCAAAGAAGTTGCCGCTGCCGGCGCGACCATCAGGGTTCCCATGCGGCGCACAACATCCACATATTATGGGTTATTACCATTATTAACATAACGCGGACCTCTCTTCGGCCAGAACGTCCGTAACGACGTGCAGCCATCGACGAAACGACGCGCATCACAACAAACAACGAACAACCGAAGAACTAACTCTTCTTCTTCTTCATCTTCGAGCGCATTCAGCACGTCACCGTCGTCGTCGGTCGTCGGTCGCACTCGAAAATCTTAACACCTGAATGTATAAAATATTTATAAAGTCGTAAAACGCGTATTAAAAATAATATTTATATGTTTTACCACATATCGGCCCCCATTCAACACACGCACAAAACATTCTCGCGTTGTCATTTATGTGCGAGAGTATGTGGAACACATCGATAGGTCCATAGGTCCTTCCGCACTCTATGCATCGCGCGTAAAATATGTGCCACATAATCCTCCACCGGAGTTGGCTTAGTTTTATGTAAGTTTTGCTTGGTGCTCGCGACAGCGGAATCGAAAGAATCGAAGAAAAGCAGCGAGTTTTTACGGCGATTTTGAGATGTTTACGAGCTTTACGAGCTGGGATGCGGATGGACACCGATGGGTATGGTCTTCTTCTTCAGCGCCCAGCACCGACGGCCGACGGCCAGAATGGGCCTCATCGGTTTCTTTGCCTTTTTTTTCGTCTTTCAAAATGTCATTTTACTGACAGCACTTCGAAATATGTTTTCATATTTTCATAGGCAGTGACAACAAAATGATTCGAGCTTCAAGATGTATTTTTTATATGATTTTTTTTGTTGATACACAATTTCAATTGCCAATATTATCAATGAACACACAAATCGATTGAAAAGTATATTTTCAAAGATATTTTAGGAAAATTCTAAAATTAATAAAAATCTGGCAACTTTTTTGCATTTTTCGAATTGCCACATACTTGAATTCATCATTTGATTCTTGATTCTTCAAAATTTGCTAAAATTTGCAATAGACGTTGCATTTTTTAAATTCTCAATTATCAATTTAATCAATCAATTTTCAAAATTAAATTGGATTTAAAAATACTACAATAATTTGTCCGAAATCAATGACATTTTAAAGTCCTCCTTGTGAATATTTTTCTTTTTCCAGTTGTTCTAAAATTTGTCAATATTGCGAGCTACGGATTTTCCAGAAAATTTTCAAATTCAATTGGAAATAATATGTTTCTGAATTTCTGAAACTTCCTATTAATTTTGATTATAATTAAACAGAAAAAAGAAATATTGAATTTAGCTTGACATTTGTTACTAATTTGCAATGTAAATTGTCCTGTTATTAATGAACAAAAATCAATCAAAATGGTCTGTTTTTAAATCATTATTTTTACTGGAAATTCAAATTCTTAATTTAAAAAACACCAATTTAATGCAATGTTTTATCGAATTGCTCTAAAATTTGAAACTTCACGTCATTAAACAAAACTTTAATTATCACTGAATACAAAAAGATTACAGTTGCAAAATGTGCTTGAATTTTTATAAGTAATTTTTCAATTTATTTATTATTCAAGTCGACTAAAATATATATTTTCAAATAGTTATTCTTTAGATAATTTTCAAAATTGATTGATTTTAAAAATTTGCCAAAATTCAAACACAATAAAATTCTTGTTGTTGTTTTTTCATTTTGATTATATTAATTTTTGAAACTTCAGAATTTCCTCACTGGAAAAAAAAAATCTTGAAATAATGTTGATAATCATGATATAAATGCAAACAATATGCATTAATTTGCATTTAGAAAATGAAAGCAAATCCGACTAGAATTACATGTAATGTGACCATATCTCGAAGCCATCAAGCAAAACCGAACACGAAAACTGGCTCGTTATACCATCCGAGAAGGTTTTGGTACAGTTTTTTTAAATCGACGGAACCGTAAACGTCTCACTTTTCGCATTTGCTCGCGTATTAATTTGTCCATGCGACACCGCATCGTGCCCAGCGCAAGTTATTAGCGCGCCATTTAAGCGGGTGTCCATTTTCATTGTGTGTAGTAGGTACTTCTTGCATTCCTCATCGACGACTTTTATGGACGGGGAAAATGCGCGACCAGCACCAGCATTCTTCGCCGTGCGAAAAACGGCTCGCGAATTTTATGCTCTATAAACCCATCCTGCGTGAGTGCTTCCTAGAAGGGAGGCGCATAAAACACTCTTTACGTGTTTCGCCCCGGTTCGTTTTGCACTATTTTCGCGAATATTCTAGAAGGGTTTCTTCCGAGCATTTTTTCAGAATTTGGACGGTTTTCTCGAGCGCGCACCAGCACCAGAAAGCGAAATATACGACTTATTAATGTTCCGCTCATAATTTTTCGGGCGCTTGAATATTTTTCTCCTCGATGCCCGTTCGTTCGTGTCTTGCTTCTTGCTTTTTTCTTGCAGCCTCCTGTGAATTGTGGCGTTTGGTGTGTTCCGACATCGCCACCCGCTAGGTGCTATTACAAGTTCTTCGCTGTGCTTCTCTTCTTCTGCGGTGCAACCACCGAGTGTGCGCGCTTTTGTGATCTTTTTCGACTTTTTTTTTCTTTGGTTTCGTTGCCATCCATGCAACCCAATAGTTCTTTGTGCTCTTGTTGCTACGAGCATCAAAGAGCACGAATATCTTTGTTTCTGAGACCGACATTTACATTTTTTACTAATAAATAATAAATTTATAAGTTAATTGTTTGGGATATCCACTAAGTGTTCGAAAAAATTTGCAGAAATTTTCAAGGTAATTCTATTAATCATTTAATACCTAGATTCCTAAAATTCTTCCGTGGAATTTAGAAAACATCTGCCCGTTATAACATTTTTATTTCATGTGCATTTGGAATTCGATGTTCCATGGCAAAATTTAAGATAAATGGTGCAAAATTTTTTGACTATTTCATGGGCATTTTTCATTTTGGGGTCGTGTGTGGGCGGAACATGGGGAAATGGGAAATTTCGTTGATTCACTGCCTTAGAATTCCATCCAGCTTGTTGGTAACGACCCGAAAATTTCAGATAATGATTAATTACACGAAACCATCGATGTCCAAGAACAAAGGGAGCTCTGGGAGGTTGTTGCGGGCAAACGAACAGAAGGCGTAATTAAAATTAACATTTTAAACTCATATTTTATCGCTAACTATTGGATGACTTTGAATTTTGCCCAGGAAAAAATCTAAAGTAAAAACTCAAATTTCTCTACCCTTTAAATTAATTAAATCCACTTCATGGAAAATGCAATTTTACACTTCATGCAATTATATTGCACCACTAGTACAATGATGGAATGTTTTAATCACGTCAGGAATTTCCAGGTTAATTTGAAATTTAATTTGTAATTTTCGAGGCAAATTAATTGAGTACCAAATTGGGGACTCCAAAATCAGAGCCCAAATTTCAAAAATTTTTGCAATATCTGACTCACCTGAATGACACGCATTGCGAGACCCGTCTCCTTCGCCAATTGTTCCCGAATATGCCGCGTCGGTTTCGGCGTCTGCGAAAACGCCGTCTTCAGAATCTCCAGCTGCTTCGCCTTGATGGTCGTTCGGGGACCGCGTCGTTTCGCGCCCGCACTATTGTCGTCCGGCGACTTGTTTTCCGCCTGCGCATCCCGTGCTTCCGGATCGCCGTCCAGCGAGTTCTGGTCCTCGGAGTCCTCCTGGCCGGTCTTCGAGTCCTGCAAGTGTCCGAACTGCATGTTACCATATTGTGGCGCCCGCCCTCGTGCGCTACCAATTGATACCGTACCTGTCCGATGGAGCTGCCGATGTCCGAATGCGAGAGGGAGTTGTTGTTCGTTTCGGCGCCGATGGGCGGCAACCCGCCGTGCAGCGGATGGTGTTTCATCACCGACGACCCGGTGCTGTTCTCGTCGTCTTCATCATCTTCTGAGCCAGAATCTGAAAATTCAGAAGGAACAGAAGGATTAGCATCGATGTCATTACTGTACTTAAGTCGGAAAGGTGGAGAGTGGCGCCACCTGGTGCCATCATTGCTCTTCAAATCTAATGATTTTCTAATATATCTGATAACTCTCTCGAAGAAATTTAAAAATTTTCATTTACTGAACATTTAGAGTGCCCTCTATATTCGATCAACTATTCTATATAAGGTAAAAAAATGAGCAATAAATGAACTTTATTGAGCGCCACAATTCGGCACGTACTATGGATAATTCACATAATAACACTAGTGCGCCTGCGTATTAAGCCCCAATTTTATAATAGCTCCACAATTATCTTTCGAACGGTACCAAACAACTTCAGTAAAGTCCACCGTAGATGGTCAGTTTTTAGCAAGTAGATGGAACCATTTAAACTGACCATTTATAGGCGCCTGCGCCTCCTCGATTATATCAGTACCTTATGCTTGTTGATATAATTTTAGGGTAATTAGGATCAATTTACCCTTTCGAGGGACTAACTATATGTAACCACATGAGTACCCATCCTTTATACAAGGTGTTCCCAGAAATGGGTGCAAAAATTATAGATAAACGATTGTGAATTAGGGTCTTGAATTTCAAAATTAGTGCATTGGGGCATCCTTAAAAACGTCCCAAAAGGTCGGATAATCATAGATCATAAATCATCAATACGTCGATACATTTTTTGGTCTTTTTTGTCGGTTGATATTGCTTTTATGGGTTCATAGGAAAATTATCTTCAACTTCTTGGATTTGGTAAAAAAAATACAAAAAAAAAAATTAAACACATAATTGTTTAAATTTGGGATATTCAATAATCGCAGATAATTTTTGAAAATTTCGCCAAATTGTACCTCCACCTTTTTTTCTTCTTTCTCTCGAAGAACTTCTATTACATATGAAAAATAGTAAATAACATTTATGAAAATAAAACAAGACTCGTTCTGACCTGAGAAGAACGAGCGATGCTTCTTATTTAACACGCATGCGCTCGTAAATTGCCAGCCGAGTATTGCACATTCATATTCGAAATGCGAGGAGGAAAAAGCCCAACAACCAGTATCATCATACATATATTCGTGTGTTGTGTTGGTTTTGATTTAGACAAATACCGCGCCGACCGAATGCATCTCCGCATGACGTCCAAGACGTTCGTTCTTCGTGGTCGTTCTTCGTATTGCGCACATTTCTACTCCTCGCCGGCCAAAATCGGTACGGCACGAGTCTCCCAGCGTCGGACGCTTCAGTTTTTTACGCGTTTTTCTCGACGAGTCGTCCGTCGGTCGGTCGGTCGAAAACTTGGGCGAGAAGAGAAATGCCGCTCGCGCGCGCGCGCGTTGGGTATTCATGTGACGGGCGAAACCCCAATTAGTAAACGATCCCGCTGGGAAACAAGCCATTATGACCACGCCGCGAACCGTCGTGGACCATGGGACCCGGTGGAAGGATGTCTATATGGATGCGTGGTAAAGGCGAGAGCCAACTCGAATATTGGCTGGAAATTTATTCGTTGCCATCGAATAATCACCGATGCTCAAATATAAATAACAACAACATGGAAAAAATCACCCATGCAACAACTAGTACCAGTTGAAATATGTATGATGAAAATGTCCGTTGGGTTTATGAATGAATTCGTGGATCGGTCGTCGATTGGTTTCTTATATCTTCGGATAATCATGATATCTTATTGAGTATGGGAATTTTCATAGCTTGCTTCTTTGGTTTTCAGACATGTTAAACATGTTTCCTCGATGGGTTTAGGTGTGTTGATAATTATAATCAAAGGATATTTATTGATTTTCTAAGTTATGGGTAATTTTTGATTTGTAATTTTTGTACTTTATTGATTGTCTTGTTAAATCTTCATTTTCTTGGTAAATTTATGAAGTGAATGATGACAAAAAAACAAAATTGCAAAAATAATTAGTATTCTCCTTTTTTTGATTACCATAAAATCTTTAAAACTTTAAAATTTTAGAAAAATCATCTCTAAATTCAGGAGTCAACAATTTCTTTATAGAATCAAAATTTTAATTTTCCTGTCCAGTCTTCAAATATTCTTATCATTTCACACTTCAGAACTTGATCTTAAAACAACAAATTAATTACAAAAAACAAAGTTGCAAAAATTCGTATTCTCCATTTTTATGGCGATATTTAATATTTTAGAAAAATCCCCTGAAGTTGATTCAAAATTTAATCATTTCTTTGTAGACTCAATTTTTAATTTTTATCATTATCTTCATATCCTTATCATTTCACAAAACAACAAACTAATTACAAACAAAAATATAAGATCCATGTCGAACGAGAAAAGTGTTTTCCAAGTGTTTGTCGAAATAAGTGTCCATCAAACTGTACAACCACCATCCGAGGAAAACCCTTGAGACCGACCTCCTTTGAAACCAGGACAACTCCCAAGTCATCACAGGACTCGGCCGGGTCCTTCGTTGCTATGTATTGTTTGCCCACGCATTATCCCATTCCGTTGTTTGCCCAACTAATATCATAATGCTTGCTTGGTTGCCTAGTAAATGTACGGCAAACACTCCGGAATGATATCAACTAAACCAAACGTGTTTTTCCCGAATTTCCGTATTTTCTCAACATAACAAAAATACACGTTTCCCCTCTCCCCAACCCAAAAAAAAAATCAACTGATCATTCCTGGAAGTTTCAATCAACAATTCGTCCTCTTCTGGAGCTTATCAAAATGATACACCCTTGAAACTTCCTGGTGTTGGAACAACAACCGAGTTGGTTGCAATAAAAAAAAAGAACGGCATCCCTTGAATAACAATGGCGCATCATGCATCGTGCACCCTCTTGTAATCTAGATGAATGCCACGTCTGAACGTGCGCTCCCTTTAAAATAATATTTGGTTATTTGGCAAACATTGCATTGCGGCAAGAAGAGAAGTGGAGAGTGTCCTTGTTGCAGTGGTGTCTATCGCCCATGATCGCATCTCATGGTCTAACAGTTCCGGGTAACAACGAGCAACACTCGACGTTTAATTGCATCGAATACCCAACACGATGTTGTGTTATTCCAGCTTGATTTTTCACTGCAAAAATGCATGCCAAAAAACATTCGCATTGAAAAGACCAAGCCCTTGGAAGAAGTCACAGAAAAGGATGAAAGAGTCTTATGCATTGCTAATAATTTGGCCTGCAGCTATCAAAATACAAACGCCATGAAGGATGCAAAAAATTCTTTGAAATGAATACAATTTGGACCTATATCATGTCAAATGTCATGCATAAAGAATGAGAAATTTTAAAATGCGTTTCTTCGGAGGTAGATGTTAATTGCTTGCTTGTAATTTTGAGATTTATGCACTCATTTCAAATTTTCGACCCACATATGCAAATTTGACATCATTCTTCTAAATTTTTTTGGATCATATTTTTTCTGCAATTTGCAAACAAGTTGTTTTTATGGTACATTTTCAAAAAGCAATTATCCACGTATCAAAAGAAATTAATAGACCATTTTGGACAATACGAGTACTTCACTTTTGAGGTCACTTCCATCGTCCAATTTCACCATTATCATCATCATCATCATCGGGCGTCATCATCATCTTATTATTCATCGCATTATGTACGGCTCATTGTTGCCCCGAGTTGGTCGCTTGTTTGTTGTGACTTTGGTTGTTGTTGCTGTTGTTGTTGGCGTTGTGTAGTGCAGCAATACAATTCTTCTTGCGTCGGTCTCGATTCCTCCTCTTTTCATTCTTTCGTTCCAGCAGAAGCTGCTGCAATCTGCCATGCCGTAAGACGATGGTGCGCATCGTGCGGCAGGAGCTGCAGCCGGTTGCGCATTGTGCCATTGTGCAGACGATATTGTGATCTTGGCCTATTCAGCTTGCTCATCATCAGCTCCATCATCATCGCCATCATCATCAGCAGCAGCAGCAGCAAAAGAGTGAGCGTCTTCATGGTGCACTTAGTGCTTGGTCACTGGTGGCTTGTAGACGCCAGGATTGGTGCATTTTTATGTTTTGTCGATCGTGTGGAGATGGTTCTTGGTTGGTTTACCATCGAAGAAGACAGTAACAATGGGTTGAAGTTGTTGAGAAGTTGCCAAAACGAAGAAAAAGTGGGATTACTGGAATTTTTTACTTTGGGATGAATTTTCAAAGTTTCCTCGAGCGCCAAATGAAGAAAAACCACTGCATTTTCAAAGAAAATTTAGTTATTTGAAATTTTAGATAGATATTTGTAATATTGGTTGATTAATTATTGAAACTTTAGTAGATTTTCAACCAAAGTTGCAAAAAACCTCTTTGAAAGTTGGTCCACTTTAGATGCCCAAAATATCTATTTCCAGATTGATAATGATATCAACTAAGATATCATTTTAAAAAGTATTTATTTCTCATTAAATAACGTTTATTTCAAATTAATCGCTAAAAAAGTTTCTGAGATATTTTCGAAAATGTCATTTCATGCACCTGAACTATTTCAAGGAAATAAATTTAACTTCCGATTTAAAAAAATAATTAATTAGGATATAATTTCAGAAACAAATTGATTGTTTATATAATGACTTTATTAATAATCTCAAGAATCTTCTAAAAAAATCAGCAAAAAAATATCAGAAAATTCGGAAAATAATTTCTCGAATTTTAAGTACATGAAAATAAGCAAGTTGATATTATGATAATATTTGATAAGCAATCAGTATATTTAACTATTTATTCAGGGTGTTCATTTAAAGGATCTTTCAAAATCAACTATTTTATCAATTTTAAATTAGGACTTTTTTCTCAGTGAAGGAGACATTGAAATAACTTCATTTTTGAAACAACCTGTATAGAAAATAAGCTTCTGCGCATGAATTTTAATTGTGCGTATCAATATTTTGATTGACCAATGCGTAATGCGAAGAGATCGAAATAGTCATCCATCGAGAAATGCATTTATACCCCCATGAAGAGAAAATCGCATCGTATTTCTTCGGTGGACTCTTTTGTAGCCGGAACGCACACGAACCTCTCGAACCCCTCCTCCTTCTCTTTGGACGAACGAAGCGTACGAAACTTTGGAACGAATCGGACGACAGACGTTGCGAGCGTTCCTACCGTGAAATTGCTTTTTAATCGAACTTTTAAACACATCAAACGATCGTGAAAAGGACGCGTCCGTCCAGGCGTCCATGAGGCAGCACTTCAATCACGAACGATATCGGCCATGATTCATGTTTTCCAGCCCAGCAAGGAGCTGAACTACCTCGAAGAAACGAAAACCAAATCAAAAAAAAACGAGAAAATCCATCAGAAATTGAAAAATTTTCGGCAAATTCGTTATGCGAATTCCACGCGAGATGGCGCTCAATTAATTGATGTAATTGTTCCAATACGATTTCCGTCCCTTCAGAACGAACATGAGATCTATTTATATTTATGTATATCTGTGCAGAGACCCTCTCGGAATCGAGAGCACGTGAAGCGATCAAAATCGCATCTCGTTTCAATTTCGCAACGCAAACATTCACACACTCACACACACGTATAGATATTTGAGTGTATGTTTGGTTGCCGGAGGGATGGGGGTGGTTTTTCGCTTGTGCAACATTTAGCATTTGGTTTGGTTGCTGTATTGGGGGAGGCGGATGTTTGTGTGGTGTTTGATCGTATTCTCTTCTTCGCTTGCGTGCTTCCGAGGTCGCGTCGAGAGTTTGATGTCGCTGCTGTCGATGTCTGCCGCCCATTGCGACGCCGGTATGGTGATGGTGGCAGAAGGAAGGAAGGATGATGCGGGGGAGGATGAGTGGATGGAAGTGCCCTCGAGGCTGCTCGACTAAGACAACAGCGGGGCCCAACACCGATCGAGTGTGCGCCCCTCGAGGTCGTCATCATGCATACGAAAACGAGTGTTTGCATTCGTGCATTTTGTGCGAGAATACATTAAAAATCACTCAATGCGCAGTTTGTTGGTTAATTATTCATTTTTTGGTTGGTTTTTCTTCGGAGGAAATTCTACAAATTGCGACATCTGTGGTAATATCATGGAACATATCTTTCAAGGTCATTTTACCCTGGAGAAGGTCATAGGACATCCGCCATTTTGATTTTCATATACTACTTGAAAATTTCTATTTCAATGAAGAAATATGACAACATCTTGAAATAAATTTCTACCTAATACAATTCTGAAATAATTCTGTATAATTTTGAAAGGTTCTAATGAGAAAAAAAAAATGAAAAAAAATAGTCAAAATCAAAGTGTATTGCAATGATAGCGGAAAATCTTCAGAATTCAAGAAATAATTGTTAATTAAACCATCAAAAATCCCCCAGGATCGAAGAACAAAATAAACATTTCTGGTTACCACAAAAAGAGTGCCTCAAGCAAAAAACAACAAAACCTTGTGTAAGGGTGTTCAACCGGAAGGGTTTCAACATGATTACAGTCCACCAACTCAAATTGATGGATTGATGGACCCCCAAAATATAAAAAATGCATAAATATTTGTTATTTTTGTATGTACCCTCAATGGTACCAATTGAAAAAGGAAACTTCTTGAAGGTCAATCATTGGTTATTCTTACCGCAAGAATCATTGCAAAATCAGTGAATTGTTTGTATTTTTGTGCAAAAAGTCTTACGACAAAGTATTTGCTTTTGCTTCGAAAGCTGGAAACAAACGAATAAGAAACCGAGAAAAAGGAGCAATAAGAAAGGGAAAAAATCCAAGTCGTTGGTTGAGTCGATCAAAGAACGAACAGATGGAATCAAAGTTTTCAACACTTCATGGCGGTTGATGTATGATGAAGGTCGTCGCAACTCAATGAACACAGACACTGGTTGTTTTGTTGCATGTAGCTCTGATTTTGTAACAACAACAACAACAGAAACAACAATGTAATGCTTTTATTGAGATTCAAAATTTTCCATGCAAGGATAACTCGAATTTTTTCATTTTGTGGAGATGTCACCAGAATTCCAGAAAACAATTGAAATTGAAGAAAGTTTGTAAATAACTTGAGGGAAGAAGTTTCCTGTTTTCTTTCGAATTATTTGTTCGAGATCCTTCAGTTGTATTCGTCCCCCAAATCTATCCGAAGAATGGAGGCGGTTGACGGCGACGAGGAGGAAAACTTGCATTGCATCGGGAAACGGGAAAACATCAACTATGATTGGTTGTTCGGGCGGGCGGAAGGCCGGCCTCGTCGGAAAATTCCTCGTCGACGAATGTGCGCATGCGTTGCCGCCACCGACGCCACCGGCGCACATAGACTCCTTGGATCCCGATTGAATTTTCGCGAGTTTTCCCCATGACGCAATCGCGACGAACGCATAAAAGTTACCAGCGTGACGAAACGGCATTAAACCAAAAATACGAAGGTGCACGTGTCGTTTCGTCTCGTATAACGCACAACAATAACACCAACCAGTAGAGATCCTTCCAGCCGTCCGTAAATTACGCGTTCTTTTCGCACGCGGTCGTCATGGAAAACAGCGCCATTGGGAGCTGAGAAAAATCCGAATCGCAAACTATTAAAAGCATCGCGCGCAATTAATATCGATGCATGGTGGACGTCGCCGTCGAAGCGGACTCCTGGAGGAGGTGGAGGAGGAGACGAAGGGGTACCGGAACGAGCAGCGAACTGCGTGCGGCCACGTGTGTGGTCTTCGATCGCGCGCGCCATGCAGTGCGAATGTTTTGCCAATCGGTCGAGTGTTAACTTCTGCCGTAATCCGTGCAGGCAGCGTCCTCGTATTGATCGACAGTAATGAACACTGAGAGTTTGGCCGGTCGGTTCGTGAATGTTAACGATCGATAGGTAATATCGATGCGATTTCGCGAGAGGGAATTCTGCGTACTCGGTAACGACGTGTTATTGACCATTGTGAAGTGATACGGACGAGGACAAAACAGGATCAACTCGTAGTTAAATCCGAACGAATTCGGCGAAATCGTTCGTTATGATTCCCAGAAATCCTAGGTTTCAAATGCGGGAGAAGCAATAAATGTCCTGATATAGGAGAATTTCGCATGACAACGAGGAAATTGCTACACCAATATTTTCCAAAACAAGTCTAGAAACCCTCATAAAGAGTAGACTTAATCTTTCAAATAAATTTTCGAGGGAAGGTTTCTTGGCGCCACCTATTGGAGAATAGCGCAAGCTGTAGAGGGGTAGTAGTAGTGTAGGACTTACCACCAGGTGCGTGATGCAGTGACGCTTTGTTGCCCGCCTCGTAGTCATTCTTGCAGATGAATTTGTTGTCGTCGAGCACGTACAGTTCTTCGCCGGTGCTCAATTGCTTTCGACACACCAGGCACGTGAAGCAGTTCAGGTGGAACACTTTGTCGCGCGCCTTCCGCACCAAGTCACTCGGTGAGATGCCCTGCCCGCATCCGCCGCACTTTGTCCCATAGCGTCTGCACATTCACGCACAATTTCGAATTTTTCATCGCACCAAAGAAGTCATCCAAATATCAATCCGGAGTTGCAAACGAATCCGTGAAGATGGGACCATACATGAAACAAAAAACAATCATTGAAAGAAGGTTACACCCTGCCATCTATATTTTAGAGGTAGAAGTATACCATAGATGTCACCCTCATTTATTGCCACGTCAGCAATAGCCAATAAGAATTCTTCTTTATGACTATCATTGGAATATGTCCACAGTGTATAATTTTTTTAATGTCAGGGTGTGATTTTATGCGACCTTTTAGTGTTTCTTGCATGCTTAACCACGAATAATCGACCCCAAGGTTGGTAATTTAGATGACGAGGCAGTTTTCCCTGTAAGGACTACTTCCCCCTTGAATCTAAGCGGTAATTTCCCGGCAAGTCAGAGCCCTCTCTTTGCATTTACTCGCTCCAAATTTCGATCATTGCGTAATAGCATCGTTTAGATATTTTCATAGGGGTTGCCCACGATACCATGGGATTTTTGGTGGGAGGGAAATTCGCGTTGCTATGAAGAAAGGAAATCGAATCGGGAAAGCGGGAATTCCCCCTCTTTAGCTACCATCTTCCAACTCCACACGTGAAACCAACATTTCCAAAGGATCAGGGCGAAATTTGAGAGAGGGGAGAAGATACAGAATATTTTCGAAAGGAAATAATATGTAAAAGGGGAGAAAAATACTTGATATCTTCGTCTAGGAGGTAAAAACCCAATTTAGTGGGAAAAACAAGGACAAAATGGCCGCCAAGGATGCGTTTGTTTTTATAGTCTGTCTGGCTGCCAGTCTACAGGATACAAAAGAAACAAGGAACAAAGAAAAGATGGCAGACGGAAGTTTGAGACATTGAGGATGGACCGGAAGAATGGGAAATTTTATCTAAACGATCCAGGCTAGACAGACAACATGCATAAATATGGCCGCAGTTTTTCTTTTTTCTTCCACTTTTATCTCGTCTTTTTTTTTTCATTTTTTATCATTGATTTTCTTCATGGGGAAATTTCGACTTTATTTCTCTTTCATCTCACTGATTTATATCAGAAACACTCGATATAAACATTCGAACATATGCAAACTGCTGAGCGGCATAATAATATTTATTTAATTACGTATCTTGTTAATTAATTTTGTCATTAATATTCGTCGTAAATCACTTTTTACGATTATTATGCGTGCACTGTACGTTACTCTATGCACATTTGCACACATACTTCAATCTGCATTAACATACTTACACCTGAACGTAAGTTTTGCGAGCAAAATAAAAAAAATAAGAGAATTAAGCCGGCATCCAGAAATTATAAAGCAACGTCATTAAGTTTTCATTCGTGCGACGTTTCGTGATAGAAGGGAGTAAAATTTGCATCTCAAAGCTGCACTCATTTTATTTGCCAGCTCAAATATTTAATAAGGTGCTTATTACGTGATTGTTGCTAAACTATTATACTAAAACTTCCTGTCTGAAGAATTGTTATGCACATTATTTTTTGACTGGATGGAATTTGTCGTTCAAAACACGCTCATTGTTGACTTGTCGTCAATTTGAACTCTGATGCAATTTATGCTTTATGCTTATTTTGCACTTCAATTCTTTTTACACTTTATTTGCCATCCTTTATTATCGCCCATGGATGATGTCCTTTTGTGCACTTTATTGTTGTTGTTTGGCTTCATGCAGACCTGCAAGTCTGGAGCTGTTGTTAATTCTTAACAAGCTCCAAATTTTATCGAGCGCTCAATGCACGTTCGCGTTGACATGCAGAAATCATTGGCGACCGTCGCGGCATTTTGCAATTTTTGAAATTTACGACTCGTAAAAATTCCAGGGCACAATGATGGTTCTCATGGGTTTTCTGAACCAACAAAGGGACCGATAAAAGAAAACAAAATGAAAAAAAAGAAATGGTGATGTTTTTATAACAAAAATTATTTGTTTTGCCACAAGCAATTGAATGCTTTCGTTTCAAAGATTGGTAAAGTGACTTTTGCCACGCATTTGGTCGCGTGGGTTTGAGGAACGACCTCAATCAAAAGCAGCTCGGGCTGATTTAATCGGTTCGGACAGGTGTTGTTCCCGGGGATTCACATAAACAAGTTCAGAGATCTAGATCCACCCGTTGGTACTTGCTGATTGTTTGGCGGGGTGCGTTCTGGCTTTCTTGGTATTAATCACACTTTAACGCCTGTCCCACCTTTCAACCCATTTGGGATTATGTATTGTTTCCGTTGTTGTTCTTCACGTAAATGTTTCCAGGCTTAGAAATCCAAAATTCCATGTGATGCTTCAAAATCTAAAAATAAATTTGGATATTCTCAAAAGATGGCGACACTTGAAAATTCAATAAAAATGGGTCATTTCTTGTTTGGTACATTACCATCACGATCACCAACTGAAAACCTTCTGGAAGTTTCATTCTTGTTTTGTTTCAAGTACAAAAACGACTTGAAAAAGCATAAATTTCGTCCCTCGATTTCGATCGCAGTCAACGATTGGCCAAACTACTTCTTGGACTTTTTTTTTGGGGGGGTCTTCCACAATAAGACTTCTTCGTTGTCTAGTCACTTGACTGGCCATCTTCTTCGCCACCAGTCGACATCCTTGCCAGCCGGTTTACTCAAATATGCATACGAAGAGACAACACGATGATGGCATTCGTTGGATGTGCACGTCGTCGGGGGCCATAAATAAGAAAATACGCGCTTTCGATGTAAATAAAGTCAGCTCCTCTAGCAACAACAATAAAGGTGTGCGCCTCTTCCACAATATTCTCATTCGTCTCTTGCTTTTCCGTGCGCGCGTCGTTCGAGCTCGAGCAAACGACGAGCGAACGTTTCAAATTAAAAGCGAACTAATTTATGGGTTTTTCTCCATATCGCGATGCGCGTAAATTATGGACGGTAACACACTTCATAACACTTTGTATTATGGTGCTCGTATCAACACTTTTTGTTCGAGAAAGATATTCTATGGTTGAAATAAGAACAAGTTTTCTGAAGATATTTTTGGGGAAATCATGTATTGGAGGAAAATTGAGATGTTAATGGTTCAAAATCCAATTTTGAATTTTAATGTTGAAAAGTTCAATGGTACTCTCATAAAAAAGTTTCAAAGTTTCAAAAAAACATTTTTCTAAAAATTTTGTTAAATAATTTTCTTGGTAGGAAATAAAAGATCATCTTTCCAAAAGGATTTTCATGGAAATTTTTGATTTAGAAAAATGTATCTTTGAAATGTTACATAGCTATCTATTTGATACTTTTAACAATTAAAAATTATTTTGCTCCTAGATTAAAAATCATAATTTGATATCATTTATCAGCAATGCAAAATACGTTTGCAATTTTCCTTTTTTCTTCCACTGTATTTTGATACAGATTTCTCACAAATGAAAAATGAATTTTTCAACCCTTGAGTATATCACTTCAAACCTCATCCCGATCTCTTCTCTCATTTCACATTTCATGCAACCGAAATAAACACCACGAAAAATCGCCCAAAAAACAGAAAACACATTTCAAGTGAGGGGATACCATCACGCCATTTGATTCCGTAATTTATCCGAATATTTGCAACCACAGAAGCTTCAAAGCGTTGGACGAGAGGAAAAAAAACATATTTTGTTTTTTCCCATGAACACATTTTCCTCTCTCGCGCGCGCGGGGGGAAGGCATTTTCGCATTTACATTCGGTGCACGTCCATCAGCAAGAGATTTAAATCGAGTCGCGCCAAAATAATGGACCGCCGAAAAAGGGGTTGACACGAACGAACACGAAGGGCTCACACTCCGCCGACATGTTTATATTTTATTTATACCACCGATTCATGCGTATTTTGCCCATTCGATTACAGAAAATAAAATGGACATGGATATTTCTGTGTGTATGTTCGAACCGAACGAAGCAAATATGCAAACGAAGCAAATTGGATGTTATTTATTGCGTTTTTGCGTTTTGTTTCGCGTCCATTCGACGGCGGTTCGTTGTTTTCATTCGGCTCGTTTGGTCCCGAATTATTCCTGCATCAATTAGGACCTTTGATTGATGGCGACGATTTTTGGGTTTCTTTTTGTATCCAAGATTTGAAGGTTGTGAATATTTATGAGTGGTTTGAGATGGAATCCTGATTAGATTTTTGGAAACATTAATCATTATTATCCTTAATAATAGAGTCATAGAGGGCGCCACTTGTAGACAACTAACTTCGTCCTTTTTTCATTTTTTTGCTTTTGTTTATTCTTGTTGCTTGCAATAATTAAGAACTTGTTTGGCGTTATCAGTGCAACCTGCCAGCACACATACACTAAATTACAACAATAATTGTTGTACGTTAATCAAGTGTGAATGTTAAGTGATAAAGTCGCGCTGTCGGAACGCATTATATTTTTAATGAAGCGTCGATAATTTACGATCAATTCAAATCGTAAATAAAATGCAAAATTAGCGACTTCTTTGAATCTTCGACAAATGGGTCTCATGGCTTCCGCTTTCGGGGTTGTTGGATGACCATATGACTTGGTGACATACCTGAAGAAGTCGGATCGACAAAAGAGTTTTCCTTCGCGCGTGAAGCACTTATCTGTGAGCATTGCATGGCAATCGAAGCAGCGAACGCAGTCGACGTGCCACGTCCGCTCCAGGACGTTCAACAGGAACTTGTCCAGGATGGGCTTCTCACAGCCGGCACAAGCTATCAGCATACCGGCGGCTGGTTCGCAGCGACCTGCAACATACAAGACAAAAAATTAAAAATTTAGAGTCTCAAAAGAAAAAAAAATTATTCCCAGGATCATTTTTTCCGTTCAGTTTTAAAATTCATACATTTTGAGGGACCTCCCTCAGAACCCAACAAGTACGTTATGAATTAATAATTAGGAACCACCCCCGCAAGAAAGACTCAAAGGACTCAAAGGAGTTTCTATTTGGGGAGCGTTTAACGTACAAATGCATTTGAAAAATTCATGAAGCATTTAACCATAAGAAAATGTACCAAAATTTTTCCTTCTTCCTCCACTCTTTTTTTTTTTAACAAAACTTTCTGTTCTTTCTTCTAATTTGGGTAATTAATCATATGTCATCTACAATTTTGTTTACGAAAAAATATCGTAACATGAAATAGAAAATTTTTAAACATTTATTTTCAAACTCATTTTTCATTCATTTGACTTCCAGAAAAAAAAAAGAAAAACAAAAGAAAATTAATGAAGATTGGAGCACACATATGATGAACGTGTGCTCTGATTGCCTTCAAGCTTTTCTTCCTCTCTTCCTTCATCTAGAGTAGAGACCTCCTTCAATTTTTTTTTTTTTGGTCGGGTTATTTTTCATTCTGCGTTGAATGAAATGAATGAATGAATCTTTCCTCCTGAAACTTCATTTGGTAAATTATAGTTTGCGTGCCTATCATGTCTCGTCGAAGGTTCGACCCCTTTTTAGCTTCGAGGCTCTTCTTCATTTCTTCATGTAAAACAGATAATCAACTCCTCGCCCAAATCGTGGAACTCCTCCATTCAAACCCAAAGGTATCCAAGGTCATGGTAGAAGTAACAAGGTATCGCCACGCGCATCTTACTCAGCGTGAGCCTGGTACACCCGTGTACCGCCAATAATATCGCTTCATTCTTCAGCCCTGACAATGCAGCAGACAAAGACACATTTCTTCTACCTGTCTCTGTTTCTACCATGCATCTTTATGCCACTCTCACAATATTGGGAGGGACGTATTGGTACACTGCGCGAAGAGAACGAATTTAGGAAACGAAGTGGCGATACCTTGTTATTTCTACCATGATCCAAGGTACTAATCACTACCGTTTCTTCACCTGGGTGAAAAGTGGGATGGTTTCTCAGCGCATCCACTCTCAAATCTGGGCGAAATGTCTCGAAGCGAAAAACCAACGAATGGAAAATGAACCATGTGCATTGGAAGGAAAGGCAAGAGCTGTGATTAAATGGTAGCAAATTTGTCTTGATTGTACGTTATTTTGATGTCGTTCGAGGGCATCTTCACACATTCTTTGTTTGCTGTTTACATTTTCAATTTGATAACTTTCGTGACTCGTTCCATAAAGATACAAATGTTTCGTAATGATATGTTTGGGGATTGGATGAAATGAAGAGTGGTTGATGATGGTTAATTACCAGGTGGTAATCTAATATCGGGTTCAATGTTGGGCAAATAATCAGTGATTAAGTTGTAGAGTTGTAATTTATTCTGTTGATCATTTAATGATTTAATCGTTTCTTTATTTTTAATTCATTTGTCTAATGAAGTTAGAATATTAATTACTGATTAATTATTTTAATAAAACGTATAATTAATAACAGCAAATTTATTAGCAAATCGATCGAATCAACCTTTTTTTGATTTCTTAAAGTTTTTTTTATTTATTATCAAATTATGATCTATCATTTCATAATTAACTAGCTATGGATACAAAGAATTTATTTGTTTGGAATATTCATTTTACAAATCTTAAGTTTATGATATGAAACAATAACCAGGTCAAAACTTGAGGAACTTATTTAAGATTTTTCAGAAAGTTTGGAATTTCAAAATGAAGAAATTCATTGCCTAAAATTTAGAGCAATTACTTCTTTTCAAAATTAATTTATTGTAATTAAAATTACATCAAACAAACTGAAGTTTAAAATGATTATGGTAAACTTTTTCTTGATTATTTTTGATTAGTATTTACTTAATTTAAATTAGATTAGATCTAAACGAACATAATAATTTCTAAGCACTTAATATTGAAATTTATAGTCCATTCGGTATTATTAAATTTCCTCAATGTAATAAATAGCAATAAACTCATACAAGTAATAAATAATAAATTACCGAGCAATGAATATAAATGGCGATTTTTCACATCATGTTCGCGAATAATTTCCATGTTTTTCTTGCATTTTGTTTACGTCCATGCGACAAATACTCCCACATATTTTACGCATGAGGCAATTCCTTGCGCACTCTTCTTGCATACTAAATTCCTCTTTGCGAAAAACCTCCATCGTTTTGTATATTTACTATTCACATCCAATGAAAACAGGGATCTAACTTCTAAGACGCCAGATAAAATTTCAATTTGTGGAGCCTGCTGCACCGTTATCAGATAAGTTCTTTTGCTGAACGTTGAGCTGCTTGTCGTTCGTTTGCATGCCGATTGGATGTAAATGGCTGCTTTGCAGCCTCGAGCTGCAGCTATATCATAACACGACGGAGAATTATCATCCGCAGATGTAGCGAATCCTTTGCGCCATTGTTCGCTCTCATTTGGGCGTGCGTTAATTGCGTCACGGATTGACTGTGACTGCATTATGACTGTGCAAAGTCATGCGTTATTTATTTCTTATTTTACGTGTGTGTTGTTTTGCTCCATTCGGCGACGACGTCGTCGTCGTCGACGTCGTCAGCGAGGTGCGCGTCTCCTCCAGGTGAAGTAGCCGTAACAATATGCATAAACCATAAATAATGATAATGTCTGTACGGCGATTTTTCTTTTGTTTTTTTCCTGGAAGTTTCAACCGAGTGATAAGAGATGTTTTTTGCTTAAAATGCGCAGAATTTTGTAATCAATTTTGATAATCAATGAATAAGGAAGAATTTATATTCTTGGATCTCTTCAACCTGGAGTTTATAATATTTTTCTTATTTTTGGTAGTCAATTCAAACAGTTTATCAGAAACTCAAGATTAAAGTTTAATTGTGATCGTTTTTAATTTTTTCTATTTTTTTTTCTATAATTTTGTCACTTAATTTAAGCAATTTTCAAAATCTCAGGACGAAATTCAAATTGTATAATTCTTAAATTATTTTCTGAAAAATTAAATAGGTTTGTCAAAAATTCAAGACTAAACTTAAATTATGATTATTCTTGAAATTTTTCACAGAAAATGGTCAAAATTCAGGAATAAACTTAACTTTTACTAATTTTTGATACTTTCTTATGATATTTTTTCCTGAAATTCGTCAGTCTTTTTGTTTTCTAAAAGTTTACAGGCTTGTTAGAAATTCAGGACCAAATTTAAATTTTAATTATTCTTGAAATGTTTGTAATATTACATGTATTTCTAAAATGTTGACTGTCATGATTGTCAGAAATTTTAGGACTACTAAAACTAAAATTGTTATAATTCTTGAAATTTTTCCCATGGGAGATTTAATGATCTTCATAATTAAATTTAGCGATGAAATTCTTATATCGCCAAATTTACACGAAAAGTAGCAACTATTTGCATTAAAAATCGTAAATAAATCGACCCAACCTTCAAAATCCGTTATATACCCATCGAATTCTAACATCTTAATCACTGAATTAAATAAAAATATTCCAAATCTTTTTACATCTTGCGACCTTTGCCACAACAACAACAATTTCCAATCCTGTTGATTGAGCAGCAACTTTGCCAATATTTAATCCGAATGCCACCGCAAATATTACAACAATATCACCCAAAACACCTCACTAACCAAAATTTGTTTTGTTCCAGGTCAACTCCCATGTGACATTGCATCAACTGCATTCGACCCGACCAATAATTATTCGGCCGACTTCACGACAATCAAAGTGAGTACTAAGATTTCAAGTAACCAATTGTAAATAAAATTACAAAATCGCAAACTACAACTCGACACAACTCGAATCTCAGCCAGATCCTTGATTCGATGCAATCCGGTAAACCGATTGCATTGCAACATCATCACTTCACATCAAACCGAATCGAATCCGAAGGTCGTTTCTTCGGCGTAAACTTTAGTCGGCGTTTGCAATGCGGTATACATAATAAAGTATGGTATTTTGGAAGCCACCGCGACGAATACGAGTTGAAAATTGACTTTTGCTAGATCTAGACGCCGATTTGTTGTTTGCATGTGCGCAACCGAGAGTCTCGTTCCTTCTGGACGCGTCGACAAAAGTCGACCAGTTTTTTTTTTTTTTGGGTTGGTGGTCCTCGTCGTTTTTGACGTTTCGAATGCGACAATGCATTCAGCGTGTCGCATTCCGTGGTCGACGCTTGGCTTGACTTCATTCGAGGCGTTTTTGGTCGGAGGTTTATTCAGGTGCATCGATGGTCATGCCAGGAATGGGTTGGGATTCGTCAAGCGACGGCAACCAGTCGAACAAGAGGTTGCTAAGCAATGTAAATCCGTATGGTTGTTGGGAAGTGCGACCACAATGAGTTTGGTTTTTGGTGATTCCGGATGTTGTTGATGGGTTATGATCATTTCCGGGTCTTGGACCTTTGAGGGTCTTTGAGGTTATAGATGGTTATAGATCCTAGAATCTAATATTTTTGTCGTAATCGATGATTCTAGAAGGCTGTTGCTCGTTTTTGATATTTCCAACTAAAATTGGGGTTGAAATCGTCTTAATTTTTAAAGATCTTTGAAAAATTGTCTAGGGATCTTAGTCCCACAGAGTCCAAAGTGGATCTCAAAGTTGGTAATTGGTTTCTAAGGATCTAAGGATTTATTAGTATCTCAAACTTTTGATAAGAAAGTCAACATTTTCTAGAACCCAGAAAATCCTCATCAGGACCTTCAAAAAATCTGATCTTGTCTTAGGACTCATTCAACAAAAATGATCTCAAAATTGAAATATCATATGGTTTGTAGAAAATCGCCT
Source organism: Aleochara sp. GC000083 (assembly GCA_030264555.1). Taxonomy (NCBI): domain Eukaryota; kingdom Metazoa; phylum Arthropoda; class Insecta; order Coleoptera; family Staphylinidae; genus Aleochara; species Aleochara sp. GC000083. Next base: position 75,919 of record JARJDZ010005719.1, read on the forward strand.
TAGAAGAGATGTCTTTATTAGTCGGGCATAATTTTTGCCAAAAACTTCTTGGAAAACTCAAAGCAATTACAGAAATGTTCAACCCTAGCATTGTGGACCTTTCCGTTTGACCCAAACCTCCCAAAATACTCAAAAAGCCAAATTTCTGTACTAATCATCTCATTGATCTACATTTTTTTTGCCCACCAAATTTGGGCTTCCTAGAAAGCTTGGATCAAACAAGAACCCATCTCTATGACAACAGAACTCTTCAAGATCAACTCCCCATGGGGTCTATGATACCTTTTCGCCCAACAACTTGACTGACAAACCACCGAACTGTCAACAAATTCTTGACATCCCTTTCACGTTCGAAAACCCTTTCCCGAAAACAATAAGATTACCTATATTGTGTGCTGAATGCTGGATGTAGGCGGAATTCGGCCCGAGGGGCACATGAGCTAATCCGGCCCTCAGCGTAAGGGCCCCAACTGGCGTGCAGGCTGGCCCGTTCTCCAAAAAGGCCGCCAGCTTTGACAGGCGAACGCGCACGTCCAACAACACTCCGAGAACCCGATCCGAAGAAAACCAAAAGATGTCCCGGACAAGAGCACGCTTTCAGTCCAGGTCCCCCGAAAAGTCCCACAAGTCCGGTACAGTCCAGCTTCCGTCGGAATACACTTCGGCACAATGTCAGTTCAAATCCGTTGGTTCCACCACGACCTGACCTGCTTTGGAACCTATGGGGTTGAGCCTTCCAGTAAAGGGTAGTTTTCAGAACCCTTGGAGGTGGTATGAGATCACTTTAATGACACTTTTTACGTGGTGGGTCACTTGAATCGTGGAGGTCTACGTGGGTAATGATGACGGGTCAGGTATGACCCAAGCTACGATGATTGGGTACCGTGATTAGAAGCGGTCGGGTGATAACAGCACGTCTGACCCACGACGACGACGACGAGATCAAAAACGAGCGAATAGCATACGGCGCAATGTGTGGACCCAGCAAGGCTCGATCGGATCGCTTGTCCGGACGCAACTGTACGCTGGCCCACCGAACGAGACCCACCAGCGCCAGGCTGTGGGTTCACCCACGATTCACACACACACACACACACACTCGTATACCCACTCTGTCGCTCTCTTTCTATCCGAGACTTTGAGGTCGACCTCGCCAGCGCATATTGCCGCCATCCAGCCCAGCCAGTGATAATCTACACCCATTCGCGTGTACGTACACGACCCGCGCGCGTTGGATGAGTGAGTGCCCACATTGATTTACCCCCACTCCGATCGTCGAGGACCCGAATTCCACGCTCGGTCGCGACCAACCAGCACGGTGAGCGCGGTGCACGCCCACCGCGCACTGGTAGCCATCAGTTTCGCGATGGTTATCATCGTCGTCGTCGTCGGCGGCGGCGGGCGCGAAGAGGAGACCTCGAAGTCGGTGGCGGCGGTGGTTGCTCAAGAGACAAATGCCACTCGAGCGCGATTGTTCCATCGCGTCGGCGGAAAAACTCTATGGAGTCCGAGGATACGGGCCAAATTCGCGTGGATGCGGAGCGTGAAGAGAGGTTCGACCAGCAGTTTGGCAGTCGACCTGCGGAGTCTGCGGAGTACGTTTGGTTCACAGATGAGGTCTCCGGGTGTCTGGAGGAAGTTGATAGGTTTTCGAGGGTTTTTGTATCGACGCAACGACGCGACGGGTTGTTCGCAGAGGAAAACGTCAAGAGTTTCCAGGGTTCTTTGTTCGATGGTGGCTGGTGCCAAGCGCAAACTTTTATTGCGTTCCTGTTTTTCGGGGGGATGTTTTGTTGGCTTCCGAATACTGAAGAAGTGAAGACTTGGCTGGGTTTTTGATTGAAGTTTTAGTTGGTGGTTGGAAGGGAATGTTCCGGGACTTCTTAAGAGGGCTGTTATCATTATAATTATTGAAGTTTTTTGGGAATTTCCAGAAAGGTCTGGGAAGTTAGGAAATTCTAAAATCAATTTCCCAATCAGGTTCACACTATTCTTAAGGTCCAAAGTACCTAGTTTGTTCTAGAATATGGAATTCCGAAACTTTGAACTTTAGATCCATGATTTAGAACTTCAAGATGACCTTTTTATGGTGTCCTATGAAAATCACATTGAATGGTTATCCAAAAACTATATTTGGATCATTTGGGCATTCGATTCTTATCTCCAATAGAACTGACCAAATTTAGGACCAAAATGTCACTGCCTTTGAAGACCAAATTTGACTTTTGTTTTTTTTTTTCAACTTCTTCCCGTATCCTAGATACTTTAATTCAGGACTTTAGATCAAAATGATCTTCATTCAAAGTAACACATTTCCAACTTTTGGACCAACCTACAATTTTAGGTCTAGTGTGACCTGACCTATTTCTGATTATTGAACCTTGGAATCTTTTAAGATCTACAGGTTTTGGAGCATTTATTTTTGGATCTGTTCCAATTGGGGCTAAAAAAACTCTAGTCTAGGTCATTCAAACATGAGATCCAGTATCAAATTTCTGATTTACAAGGATCAACTTTGATTTTTTGACCTTTCCAACTTCATAAAGTATCTTGATTACTATAAACCCTGGGTTTGACTAATAAAACCACAATCCATTTGACCTTGACATTATTAATAGTTCCCCATAAACCAACAAATTTTGAACCCTTATGGAGAACAATATTTTGGACCAGGTTTGTTCCAATGGTTAAGTTATTAACAAATAACTTAAACTGGAACTTCTTCAAGATCGATTCGTGATCATCCTCTTCTAATAATAAAATTTTGAAACATATAACCACCTTGATGAACCACCTTCTAGCCCATACCATTTCTTACTGGAAGCCTTCATGGGAACAACAACAAATTACCAATTGGGAGGTCTCTCCATACAGCAGCGCGTGAACAATCGGCGCGCATTGTTAATTAGACTGAAAATTAGCTCGCAAAGACCTACAACATGGCGCCGATTGCGGTGGCTCCAGCACCACAATGCAATCATCAGCAGCCAGCAGGAGCCAGCAAGCAGCCAAGCAAATGTTGGCTGGATATCCCACTTCTGGCTCTCCGCTTACAAATGCGCTGGAACGCGCACAATGTCTGCGCGCGCGCGTTTTTTCACATTCGATCATTATGCATAGAAATTTCATCGTCTGCGGTGGGTCCGCCATTCAATTGTTCTGATTAAATTGAACGTTGCGTCAATTTTCTTCCTGTGCACCACCACACATACATACATGCATACACCACGCATTGATTTTTCATCCGCGTCCCAAGATTTCTACCCAGTCCTTCATGCTATCAAACCAACATCACCCCATATTCAAAAAAAATTGAAACCAAGTACTCAGAATATTTGCATTCTTAAATTTGGTGACGTATGGTGGTCCCCAACGGCGAACAAAAGAAAAACGCATCGAACCTGAGGTGTTCCTTTGATGGCTGATAGATCGATTCCGATTGTTTGATTGATTGCGCATCGGGCGACACACAGTCGCATGCGATCACGGGTGGCATTCACTAATTTCGCGTTCATCTACCATCATATGTATACGATACGATGACTTAAGTCATGTGAACCAACCGACCACATGGTCCAACAAGTCGGTAGCCATTGTGTTGGGTATCCATAGCAACCAACGGGGATCAATTTCGTACGCGCTTGAATGGACTCGATCGAAAAACGACATTCGTTTACTTAAAATTGAACGGAGTGAGCTGACTTAGACGTCTCAGAAATTTGCAAAAGCCATCTTCGAGTTCGCTGCGGTTAACTGTATTACAAGCGGATTATGAATTAGGAAGGCATTTGGTTGTTGTGGAATTCGCTGACAGAGTGCTGACTTGTGACTTAACTCCATCGTTAATTCCATCGCTAAGTTAGCTTTTGTTGTCGGATTTTTACTCGTTTTACATGTTTGGACGTTGTAATCCCTTTTTCGGAGGATATGGTACCTTGAAATCTCCTAAGTAATCTCTGCTAGGAAATCTTTTTGGCNGGAAATCTTTTTGGCGAAATCTTGTTATGAGCCATGTAAAAAGTGTATTATCTTGTTCTTAGAAGTTTTCGTTTCCTGTTTGTATGTTCAAAATGGGTATGTCAAAAATTAGAAAACAATTTGTATGTCAAATTTGAAATTTTACTACTTTGACAATTGTAATGGTCAGAGTTGAATAATTTCATTTGGATGGTGAAATTGTTTATTAATTGCATTGCAAATGTAGACAACATGTCGAAAAAATGAGATAACAAAAGGATACTTGATGGTTGGTTATGGTATTAGTTTATGACTTGCTGGGAAACCACAAGAATGCGGGATTAACAACTTCTTGGTGCTCTCAATTTCAGTTGATGTGCTTTTGTTCTGTTGTACTTTGAATTCCAATTCATTTCAATT
>JARJDZ010005720.1:0-32551 GCA_030264555.1 Aleochara sp. GC000083
CTACACGTGCCACTCGGTATCATAAATTAAGAATAAGTTTTGTTGATTTTATGGTGTTACCTTCATACATAGCAACAAATTCCCTATAGACAAGGTCATGTTGATCAAGTGTTATTAACTTACATAATTCCACTAAACTTTGTTAAAAATTCTTTGTTTGTGTGTTACAAAGTGTTACAAAGAAAATATGGTCATTTATCGCAATTTTTAAAAAAGAGATAAACATGTAATGGTATAATTTGGATGTTTTTTACAAATTGTCAACTAAAGAAGTACCATCAACACAGAGAATTTTTGGAAAATGTAGGAATATCTAAGATATTATAAGGAGGTTACGTAGATATTGAAGACTAACCCTTCACACTGGATAGCCTCTGAAAATTTTGAAAATTGACATCTTTATCAAAAAACAAAGAGGTGAAAGAATTTGCAAATCTACAAGGAAGATTAATATTTAGAAGCATAGCAATTTTTGACGAGTTTCTAATGCAATGTGATCATAAATTCCAGACTTGTGTAAGTTTGAATTTGTGATAAGTTTGTGGTAAACAGCTGTGGTAAACAGTTCTTAAAATAGTACAAAGTTTAGAACTTTAGTGAAGAATTTTGATCATATTTTTTTGTTATATTTTACTGTCTTCTTTTGATTGTCACTTTACTATTGATTGTCACTATTAGATTTTGTAGAAACAATATTGTTGTAAAGTTTTCGTATTTATCATATTCTGTGATATGATAGTGATAATGATATTACCTACTTGATAGTTGCTAGAAGATTTCTGCATCTCGAAGATATAAACATCCTGGAAGGAAGAATTGAATATGTCTTTTCATATATTTTTTGACCATCCTTTATGATGATTTTGTAAGGAAGTATTGCTTTTGTTAGTTTGTTGTGGGATCCAAAATGTTTGTTGCAGTGATTAAATAAATGTTGATACTGAAAGATAATACGCCTAATTACAGATAATTTTTGATACTAAGATCCTTCAATATTTAGACTTTACTTTACTTTTCTGTTGTTCATTAAACAAGGTCTTTGTGAATCCAAATCTGCTGTAGACCACGTCTTAAAAATGATGGACAGAACCTGAAAATTGTTTATTATAAAGCTTTTCAAAATGTTACGTTTGAGGAACTTCAGAAACAGTTATAACTTTCGTCAGTTCGCTATGGAATCGATAGATTTTGTTTCAATAATTCTGTAAATTAAATCACATTTTCAAAATATCTCCACCTTCAAGTATTTGTTGGTAATTCATAAGATTTCTAATATCTGGACTACTTTTACTTTTCTAATGTTTATCAGCCAAGATCTTTGTGAATCCAAATCTGCTAAAGACATGTTTTCTTCAGAATGATCGACAGAATCTGAGAATAGTTTTATGACAAAGATTTTCAATATGTAACTTTTCTGGGCTATGACTTTGCTGGATTTCAGATGAAATGTTCTTTGAAGAACTTCAGAAACAATTATTTCTTTCGTCAGCCTCTTATGACATCCAGAGATCTTGTTTGTATGATTCTGTAAATGTTGATACTAAATCACATTTAGATAATATGCCAAATTCCTGGTACATTTTGGTACTAAGTTTCTTGAATATCAGAATCTAAAAATGTATTTATGATACAGTATTTTAAAATCCAATTTTTGCTGGCTATAAGTTTAATAAATAACCAGAAATTACATTTTGAAGAGCCTCAAAAAAATCTTATCGGGGTAGAGCAAAATTCGAATGACCACTTCTAAAGTAAACATACTTCAAAATTGTTTTCCTAATTCCTAATTATAAACTATGATTAGAAACAATTCCATTATTCATTTTTTGGTATCCTATTTATTAGCAAAAATTTCCTCATTGACAGGATCTTTTGTTATCGACTTTATCCACTAATTATCTACAAATTTCAAGAAGTACTTAACAATCTACTTAACCTCAAATTCATAACATTAAGACATTTTACTCCTGGCTAGTTAACTTTCAAATAGTATAAAACCCACATATGAGAATTATATCATTAAAACTTATTTTCACATCCTTACTAAATGCTTACATCTCTTCAGCATCAGCGTCCATAATGGACAATAATTGAAGAAAGCGTTTAAGTAGCCAATCATTGCTGTAATTCCATTTATTTCCACTCGGACCTTCAATATGTGCGTGCGAGTAAGGCGAATGTCGTTCGGATGACTTGCCAGAAAGGCCTCTCGCCATTAATCCGCAATCGAACAAGCCAAACTAGCTGAACAACTCGAATGTCATTGACGACAAAAATTGCAGCATACTGCAGCATGGAAAACCGGCCGCCTGCAGAAGTGCAAAAGGAAATGCAACGACACCGAATGGCAAAGAGGAGGTGGACATGAAGATGATGGTGAGGAACGAGCTGTTGCTGAAGGAAGGTGGTAGCATCGTTATTTTGTTGAGGAGTCATCAGCCAGCATGACTCATCGGATTGGAGACAATCTGTGAGCTCAATTGATGCGTTTAGAACTTCTTCGGCGTGAATGGCGACGACGATGCGCGAGGGCTGTTGCAATTGCAACGAAATTATAATGGAGGTGATTGAAGAGGACTCAAGCGAACGCGTAGTAGACATATGTTGCCACTTATTGTCCCTGCTGAAGAGTGCAGTAATGTTGGATGGGTGTTATTGATGTTTTCAAGTGATTTCCATTTATGTGAAAGAATAAGGGGGTCATGGGATTGTTTCACAGGAATTATCGTTATTTAATTTCGAAATGTTATCATAGATCTTCTANNNNTAAAGGTTCAAATAATCCTGATCACTATGTCTAATTAAATTGACGACAATACCAATAGCATTTTTCATTGGAATTTTGTAAATCTCTTAACGTAATTTGAAAGTACATTAAATTTGTAATAAAATGATGTCTGTGTTATTTTTATAGAACTTGCAGTTACTGAGATACAGTTATCAGAAAACAGACAACATTTAAATAGAAAAACAAGTGACTAAAAATGATCATTTTAGGCTAAATTGACGACAATACCAATAGAATTTCCAGATGGAATTTTGCAAATGTCTAAACGGTAATCGAAAGTAGATTAAATTATCTATAAAATACTGCATTAATTATTAGAATTGGACCTCCAGTTCCGCGATAATACTTAAAGGATCATGTAAACCTGATTACTATGTCTAATTAAATTGACGACAATACCAACAGCATTTCTGGGTTGAATTTTGCAAATCTCTATTCGACACAGGAAAGTACATTAAATTTGCATTAAAATGACGTCAGAATCATTTTTATAGGTCTTCCAGTTACTGAGAAACAGTTATCAGAATATAAACAATATTTAAATAGAAAACGAGTTTTAAAAAATGATCATTTTAAGGTAAATTGATGACAATACCAATAGCATTTCTAGATGGAATTTTGCAAATATCAAAACCGAAATCGAAAGTACATTAAATTATCTATAAAATAAGGTTTGAATTATTAGAATTGGACTTCCAGTTCCGAGATAATACCTAAATGATCAAGTAATCCTTATCACTATGTCTAATTATATTGACGATAATACCAATAGCATTTCTCATTGGTATTTTGTAAATCTCTTAACGTCATTTGGAAGTACATTAAATTTGCAATAAAATGATATCTGAATCATTGTTATAGGTCCCCTAGGTTCTGAGAAACAGTTATCCGAAAATAGACAACATTTAAGAAGGATTTCAAAAAAAAAAATAAAATATGGATTTATTTTTTGGGGACCTAATCTAAAGTGCAACTTGACTTTCAAATTTTATTTTATATTTTAAAAATATATATCTTAAGAGCAATCAATATGTGCAATTATTTGATTGTTAATTTGATATTATGATAAAATCATAATACATACTTGTATATCAATTGTTTCTCAGATATTTAAAATGATTTCTAAAAATGACATTTCAATAGATAAAGTTGCTATTCTTTTTTTAGTATGATTTGAATTATATGTTTTGTAAAAAATCAATCAATATTTATAGATTTTAAAATGGACTTTCTCAATTTGAAATTCAGTGAAAACGAATATATTTATAACAATATGGATTCTAGAGAATTTATTATTTGCGCACGAGTACAACAACAAAAAAATCCGAGCAATTCATTCATATTTTCGAATTAACGTTCAAAATTTAGAATGTTAATTATGAATTTTTATGTAAACTTTTATTTGAACCAGCAAATTTCAGTATTCCTTTGTTTCAGATAATATGTTTCTATTATTTGCTAACTTCATCCATGACATAAATGTATATGTCATAAATTATTTATAAATCAGAATTGCAAATATAGAACGTGTCCAAATTTTTACATTTTCTATGTAAGAATATGTAATACATATTCAATTATACTGTTTGAATTTTTTGCAACATGCAACATGGGAATATCATTAAAACTTCAATTTATGTGGTTTTTGCTCATTTTTATGACTATCCATAATTTTCAACTGAATAACTAAAAGTTCAAAATAATGAACTTTTGATACTAAATTGTTTGACCGTTTTGATACCTTCAAGTATTTTCTTCTTCATGTATACTTAACTTAAAACTTAAGTCTGGTCAAAATCGTTAAGTTTTTATAACCTCACAAAGTTAAAGAAACTGGTTTTCCTGGTTCCCTAAATTTAATGTGTTTTTTTCTTCGGTGGTTTAACCTTTTTTAAACCTTCAAGTGCTTAAAATAAAGCCCCTTAATTATAAACTTTACTTTAGTAAAAAATATTCTTGATGAAACGCATCTGCACTCATTGTCACAAATTACTCTTTCAAATATTTGACAATAAAAAAGTAATCTGCAAAATATTTAGCATCAATTTATTTTCAAGTTGTAGATTATATATTATATATTGAAAATATAACTTAATGACTTAAGGACTTCTTGCAAGAATTATTTTAGTGATGACTAAGCTGACTAAGCAAAATACATTAATGTTAAATCAAATAAATTCTATAAATAATGTGCAATAAGAGAATTATTCGTATGAAAACCCTGTGAGTTTCTCGTTTTGTCTTCAGTCAGCACTTGAGTGCAAGGCGACTTGACTTAAGTACGAATCATGCAGGACGCTGAGACGGCTGTTGCGCAAGTTGCTCTTTAATTAATGTCGTTCGTTGGTGAGCTGCATGTGTCGATAAATAAGCAGCGATTCCGCATCGAATTCCATCCCATATGCTTCTTCCATCTCGTTTCCTTCTGCTGATGGCAAAAGACAACTGCGTCTGCTTCTTCTTAATGTGTCTTTCTGGCTGAGGCATCAAACATCGTTTCATGTCAATTGATAAACGAGCATTCATCATCTAATGAAGTAGTTTTCCTTTTTATAGCATCCAGGAACTTTTTCTTTCTGTTGCCAAAAAAAAGGATTGTGCAAAAACTGCACGTGTATTTGAATCCTGATTACATCCGGAATCCAGTTATAGTTCAGAAGGTATCATTTAAATTCCAGCAAAAGAAATGTAATTTAAAATTTTATACGAAATTGAAAAAGTTTCAAATGAATTTCAAATTTGAGAATTGTAATTCACAAATTGTCATTTGAAATTCAGAAAGCTTTGAATATAATTCAGATTTCATTGAATATGTTTATTATAGACCGATTGATAATTACTGCTGCTTTCATAATGCCAATATTCTGATGTATTTACATTTAATTTACCTATGAGCAAACTTAATTATAATTTAACAGAGAATGTTCTAATTTCATTTGCATTTGAATTCATCTGAATTTAATTTGGTATATTCTCAATTACGAATGATAATTTGAAATGCATTTAATTGTTTCTGACATTTAACTTATGTTTTCTCAATTATATTTACCAAATTTAATTTACAATTGTTGTATACTGAATTATATATAATAAATCTGAAAATACATTTGCTGCTCGTCTAACTACAATTTTCTAATCATTTCATTTTATATTTTCTGAATAACTATTGAAAAGGTATAACTAGTTATTTTTTTACAAGAATACTGAATTTTGAATAATAGTTAATTCAAAATTATAAACTAATGAAGTATTCACAAATTTCATGAATTTCAAACACGTGTGATATAAATCCTTTTATTTTTCTACATAAGAATATGAGTAATTTTACAAAAAGCCAAAATTATAACTACAATTTTTGATGGAAAATGAAACCCTATAATCATGAAAATTTGATCTGATTCATTTCGTTGAGATCATATTTGAAAACTTTAAATATTTTTTAGGAACCATTATTTTCAGTCAATTTTACTCACAAGTGAAATAAATGATTTGATTTCTCTCACTTGTGAAATAAATGACGTCACTTAATTTTAGTCAGTAGTATCACAATCTAGGAACTAAATATTTACATTCCATGTTGCCATGTGGTAAGATAGATGAGGAATCATTTCAGAAAATACTTTGAGAAAATTTTAACCTAAGGTTTTAGAAACCTAAGAAGCAAAGAAGAAAAAGACGAATACAAACTTGGAGTGATAAAACGCATCATCAAACGAATGTACTCGAATGCCTGGAACGGGTCGTAATCAGAACGGGATTGCATTTGATGCATGAGTTCGTTGCGCCTTTGCGTCCGTTCTTCGCCTACCTTCTTCGCAGGAAGCGAAGGCAAACGTCGATGGTGATCGTCCACTGACTTAAGCCCTCTGCGCATGCATCTTGCGTCCTTCATCTCTTGATTTTGCGTTCTCGACTCGTCCGCGATGCTTCTTTTCATGGCTTCTTTGACTTCCATCCAACATTTCTTGTATGATGCTTTTTTTGATGTGTAGTTTCCTCCATTTCATTCCTCCATGTCATACAATCACTGGTTAAAGTGACTTAAGTTGGGATGGCTCATAATCTTATGATAATGAAATGATGTAATAACATCTTGTAGAACCTGCAATTATTTCTTTTTGTGATAAATAAATAAATAGGTGTAATTTTTGTTGCTTGGAATTGAATTCAAAATTTTGTTGATTTTTGCCAAGTTTAAGGACCTATAGTGTTAATGTTGTCAGTTCGTGCAGCAATTATAGTGAAGAAACGAAGTTGAACATGGAAGTCTGCAGTGTTCTTGTCCTCGTAGAGTTGACGTAAATTAAATTTGCGTCGTAAAAGCACGAAACGTTCGCTTAATTAATTTAATTACATTTCGGTATGTTGTCGCTGGTTCGTTCTTTTGTCTTCTCCTTGTTGCTGTATTTGTCATTTATAACGAATGAACCCCATTGAAACTAACATGTGTAAGTGAGACTTCAAAAAATTTGGTTCTGTAAAGTGAAATTTTTCAATTTTTGAAATTTTAGTACATATATACTCAGATGTTATGTTTATAGGAAATGGTTTACATTTTTGTATATTTATTCATTAAATAATATTTTGACAATAATCTGGTATCACTTGGTATAATAAAATAACCCACTGGGTACTCTTGGGGTTTTGTAACATTCGTTTCAAAGGAAAAAGTAAATGAAGCAGGTCAGAATGTCATCTTTCCCAGAAGAATGATGATTAATGAAACAAACGAAAACAATGTTCGTTAAGAATGTTGTCACACCAAAATTTGTCACGCATGTATATTATTATTATTATTATAATTTATTCTTTGTTTGTTTCTACAGTTAAGGTGGATTTAATTAATGTATCTTTCTGCTAATTTGGTGACGAATTTATATAATAAAACTAATTCATTGTATTTAAATGAGAAATCAATTTTTAGCGATTTTTAGTTGATAATTGCAGAGATCAACAAAAACATTGTTATCTAAGATTATAAATTATTTTTTAAAATATTTATGATAAATATATTAAATATTTGGGACCAAACATCTGTGCTCAAGAAACGAAGTTCGATAAATTTCGGTTATAGAATTAAAGTGATTTGAAACACCCAAATATAAAAGATGATTGAAAAGAGAATTTTTTGAAATTGAAATTTTGCATAAGATAAATATTTAAATATTTAAAGTATGCCCCCCATTAAAAATAAAATAAGTACTTAAGGAATAAGATATCTAATTAAAATACGAATTTTGTAATAGGTTTTGTCTAAGATTCCTGGATATATGATATATTTTTGAAGACTAAAATATATAATATAAAATTTATAAGAACTTCTTCAATTTTTTCAGATGCTTGGGGATAATTTCATTTTTCTTACATGATCAATCAATGATATTTAAAATAATCAATAATTTAACAATTACTATGACAATTTGTTTAGCAAGACATAAAATTTGTATCAGGAAATATTGAAAAATTGAGATATAAATAAATATGGATATACATATCATATATAATTATAAATATAGATGACTGGAATTATTTGAAAATAAATTATTTTACTGATTTTTTGGACTGGCAATTAGTTAATTATAACAATGATAGGCACCTACTTTAAATTACTTTCACAAAGTTATGATATTAATTTGACTATTCACTATTCTATCTTGAAAAATGATTGTCTTTAAACTATATTAAATTAATTATAAAATTTTAGCAGAACTACAATGAAAATATCATGATAACTTTTTTGATGTCCAAGTTTTATCATTTATTTGCATTAATATATGATTTTTTCAATTTACCCCCATGTAATGAAATCGCGTGTAAATACAATGATTTCGTCTGTATTTTGCTATCGCAAAAAGAACAAATAAAGTTGTCATTTGTTTCTTTTCTATAGCATTAGCTTATGAGTTTGATCGTGCGCCATTTTTCATTTCTTCAATATGCGCTTATCAAACGGGCATTTTTCAAATGCACTCACTTTCCCGACGCGTTTTTCAGCGTTCATTTATATTCCGTCCGTTTAATGTATGTTCGGATTAGGTTATCCGTCTGTTGGCGTGATAAAAGCTGCGAGAGAAAAAGTCGGAAAGCGTACGAACGCGTTTCCCCAGAGCTCTCGTGTTTTCCGCATTTTTTCTTCGTGTCGTACGTTTCCCGTCCGTGAGAGTGCCTTACCTGATGGGCTTGATTTATTATCGCCCACCAATCAGATCGCGTTCGTTACGTGTCGCCGACTTTTTGCCTCGTTTTTCCGCAGTTGGAATTGATCTACCCAATCTGCTGGAAATTCTCTGTTTTGTGCAAACGCCATCTCGTGTTGATTTTAATACCTAAAATTTGTCTGTCAAATAGATATTTTGACAGTGTAACTAAGCAACTAAACATACACTTCAAAACTTCCATTTTTTGCAACATTTACTTAAAAATGCTAAATTTCAGTTTTAAGATATTACACTTTCTTCTTCAGTTAATTTAAGCAGTTTTCTAAATTCAAAAGATTTTTTATACACATGTGTGTTGCAAAGTTTGTTGCCACTGTTGCCTATACTCATATAATTACAGAAAAGGGACCAAATTTATTTTATAAAGTCTGATTTTATGTGATCCTTGAATGCGAAATTTTTGTTCGTTTTGCATGTCTTCTCTTTGGATGGATGATGCCTTTGTAGACGACCAGCAAATTCCTTGGTTCTTCAACAAGTTGGTTGATCTGCTCTTGGAACGACAGACAACACGCCTCGTCGTCTGCAAAGAGATAAAGTTATTTATTCGTCATTTGTTTATTCGCACTAGCGAAAATTGCAACTGAAGATTAATGTTAACATGTAATAGCGATAAGTGAACGCATTTAGAGGCGCTTAATCTCATCCCATTACAGACTGCACTCTAATATGGAAATGTTATTGGATGATCATCAGTATCATCACATGCAGAATGAATGCTAATAACATTCAGAATTTAGAACTATCATAAATTTCATTTGATTTCTCGGAAGTTTTTGTACTGTAAAATCTGAAATAATTTTAGCTCCATATGAAAATTCGATTTTGCCAAATTTTAACATTATATGAGCAAATATAGAAATTAATTGAAACATTTTAATTTTAATACGAATCTAGAATTTACTTTTTTGAATTGTAGCTTGCCAAAATTTGAACAATTTTTAGTAAATGCAATCAACTTAATTTTGTAAGCTACTAATATTCATGTGATCATGAGCAATTATTTGTTATTTTAATAATATTTGGTTGAAATTTCTGATAAATGTTGATGACAGATCAATATCTTTCAAATTTGGAATGGTATCAAAAGAAAAATTTGTTAAAATCAGCTTAAATAATAGTTTTGAATGAAAAATATGAAAGAAATTAATTGAATATGTTTCCTTAAAGTTTCGGAATTCAATTTCACAATTCAATTTTTTTTTCAGTTGTATTTCAGAAAGCATGACAAAACTTTCAGAGAAGAACAAATATCGTTCGGATTTTTAAATGGCATTGAATTTAAAATCTGTGAATTGTAAATAAGTAAACTACACTTTTAGATCTAATTTCGATTCATGAAATGTAGTTCAGAAATTGTAATTTGAAATTCAGAAAGTATTATATTTAATTCAGATTTCATTGAATAAATTAATTTAAATAGACTTTTGCACTAATAAAATCAATAATCTGATCTTATTTACATACAATTTATCTATAGAAAATCTGAATTTTTATTTAACAAAGAGTGGCACAAATCTGATTTGCATTTGAATTCTTTTGAATGTCATTTTATGTATCTTAATTACGTTTGACTAATCTGAAATACATTTAATCATTTCTGATATTAAACTTATGTTTTCTTAATTATATTTACCAAATCAGAATTACAATTACTGCAAATTTATTTACTTATAAAAATATGTAATTACAATTATTAAGTCTGAATTGTATTTTATACTTTCTGAATTATAATTGCAAAAAGTGTAGAATTTTCTTGTCCTTGAATATTTAATTCTCAGATTTCATTTGAGTTGTTTTTTCACGTGCAAGTTCCTCTTCTTGATGAATTCACAATTCTTATTTATAGTTTAATTTCGGTCACGCTACGACACGGATTTGTTTCGATTCAGCTTGACGAAACCGAACGAGACGAGAGAAAACAAAATAAAACAGCGAAACGTCTGAAGTGGCTGGAACAAAATTAGATCTGAACGTCTAAAAAACAAAGGAATCGAAGACCCGGTGGAATTAAATTGCATTCGACATCGAATTGAAGTAAAACCTAACTTGAGCGAAACACCACCATCATCATCATTATCACTGACATGGCACAAGACATGCAATTTGCACATTTTAGACTACTTTCAATGCTTTCCAGGACTAGATCTAAATCTATGTTGGTGGCTTATAAACATTAGTTATCTAATGCCCCATTATTATTTTCACATTTTCTTGCAAGAATTACATTTTCCTGGATATGAATAGAATTTGTAATTTTGTGCAAATATTTAATTTAGCATATCTCTTGCGAATATTTTTTTATTTTTGTTATTTTTTTAAATTATAATATAGGAATGGATTATTTATTCAGTTGGCGAAAATTCATTCGAAACGTCTGCAAATCTGTAAATGTTATTTATGCCCGGCAGTTGAGTGCCAATGGAAATAAGTGGAGGGCGTTTTCGCGTAAGGATCTGCTGGCACACTCGAAGAACCGGAAGCACACGGCAGTAAAATAAATCCGGGTAATCCGTGGAATTCCTATTCGCCCATTGTTCAGTTTGCTGGCACCGCAATCGAAAGCTCGAGAAGCGGTCCGCAAGTTCGGGCTGAAACTGAAACCAAAAACGAAAGTCTCCACCTTTATCGTGTCATCGGTTTGGTGAGTCTGCATTTAAGGACCGGGCGCGCGAAGACATACAGACAGACAGACAGAAGGATGCAATGCAGAGATAAAACCGCACATAAGTTTTCCATTTTATTTTTTATTTTTATTCCTTCCGATTCCTGCAACGAAAAAGCGGTCTCCAACTTTCCGGATTGCCGTACAAGTGAGGGAATAAAAATGAGGAGAGGGGGAAGGATTCTTAGATGGGAATCACGTATCAGGATATCTTCAAGGACTGCCTTTGTTTTTTGTCTTCGAGGCTTTGGTCCTTTGTGAGAGAGGAAGGAATCAGATTTGCATAACTAGAATTTATCTCATAGAGGTTTTTTGGTTTTTCCAGAAGAAGAGGGATAGGATTTGATTGGGGGCCATGAAAATGACAAATTTTAACGAATTTACGTCGATCGGATATGGAAATCTCATTTTTTGAGATTGGGTATATTTGGACCTTCTTTTGCTATCACAAAAGCTGAAGCTTTGTGGTTGATTTCGGAGAAGAAGATTTTCAGAAGCGCTCTGATATCAATAATTACATTGCAGCTTAATTTTTGAAACATAATGTACTAGTCAAAAAATGGAAGAATATTCCAAGTTTTATGTCCAATGATGCAAAATTTCAAATAATCATTAAAACACCAGGATTTTATTTGATTTAGTCACCTTTTTACTATAGTTTACAAACCTAAATATTCATAACGATAGTAATCATCATGATATTGCACGAGTGATTTATTTTATTCACTAGTGAAATAAAAGGTATTCCTATCCTTCAACAGTCTTGAAAATCACATCACTTAATTTACATTTGAAATATATTCAATATCAAATTTTCAAAAATGAAGTGCTTACTTTCATAGATATATCAGAATTGGATGATTTTTATATTTTTAATTTCAAAAGTTTTAGTTTTGAAATATCGTTACTTCAAATTAAGGTTCAAAATTATCTCCTGATAACAAATTATATTTTCAGCTATTTCAGCTATATGTTTGTTAATATTTTAAGTATAAGAAATCCTTAAATATTTGTAGCCAAGACCAGGAAAATAAAATTCCTCAGTTATTTTACTCATGGATAAAATTTAATTTCAGTCATTATAAACACCAAGAAAGTAGCTCAAACAAAATAAATTATGATTAAAATTTGCCCAAATATTTTAATGCGAAAATTTTTTCCTCTAATGAAAGAAAAATCAGACAGAATTCTCTATTGGCAGGTAATTGAAAATTCCACTTTGCAGCTTTTCTCGATAAATTCGTATATGGCAATAAATCAAGCATAAGCTTGACTTGTTCATCCTGTTTCATTCCTTCCCTGGTCGCAAACGCATTCTTCTCGAAATGCCCATATGAGCAGCAAATCTCGGCAAGAAACTCGTTTAGTTTTCCATTATTCTTTCCCTCTGACCCTCATACAGAGGCGCTTTCCTGCCTTCCACTTCTTCATGCACATCGGGCATTGTTGCGTTCACGTTGCGTTTACGTGCCATTCAAAAACTAATCGAATTTCCATTACACGCCAAATCAGAGGATGCGTGCAAACCCCGATCCTCTGCAGTCATCCCAATCGCCGAAGACGATGGCGAGAGGCTATGATGATTCGGCAAGTTGCAATTTTATTCACGCGTTCAGAAGATGCATTCGAAGCTTTTAGGAATTTTAAGGGATTTCACTCCTTTGAAACTTTTGATCTTGGGGACATACGTGTAAGAGAATCATTTATCTTACTATTGGTTTAAATTAAATTTTACTGACAAGCAAAATAGATATTCTGTAGTTTATTTCACATGTGGGAGAAATGATTTTCATTTCACTTGTGAGTAAAACTCATGACAACTCGTGAAACAAAATACTCATTTAATTAATGTTATAAGACAAAAGTTATAGTTACAAATATGAAAGGTGTATAAATCATAGATGAATTTTTCATTTTCATTAGTATTTTCATGATTTATTGCTTTTTTCAAGTTATAATACAGAAAACATCAATTAAATTCAAAAAAGAAGAAACTTATATAATCCACATATCAAAATCAAAATTCAGAATGTTAGAAATGTAATTCCGATTCATGAAAGGTAATTCAGAAAATATCAATTGAAATTCCATTGAAAAAGTTTATTTCAGAAATATTTATAAATTATTCGACAATTAGTATTGCATTAATAATGCAAATATTCTGATGTTATGTAAATATAATTTACATATCAAAAACAGAATAATTACTTCTCTGAATTTCATTTAAAGTATTCCCAATTTCAATTGACTAAATTGCAATACATTTAATCGTTTCTGATGTTAAACTTATGTTTTCACAATTATATTTACCAAATTTAAATTACATTTGTTGCTCCAATTTAATTGCATTTTCTACTTTCTGAATTACTACTGGAAAAATGTAGTGAAATTGAATTTTATATATAGGCAAAATAAATAATGAAGTTTATTTCACAAGTGAGAGAAATGAAAAAAATTATTTCACTTGTGAATAAAAGGCATGACAACTCGTGAAACAGATTATTGAATATTTTGGTTACAAATATGAGAGGTGTGTAAATCATAGCTGAATTTTTCATTTTTATCATCATTTTCATGATTTTTTGCTTTTTTCTGTTATAATCCAGAAAACATCAATTAAATTCAAAATAGAGAAAATGTATCTAATCCTGATTAAATTAAAATTTACTAATCTAATTGCATTTTCTACTTTCTGAATTACTACTGGAAAAATGTAGTGAAATTGAATTTTATATATAGGCATAATAAATAATGTAGTATATTTCAGAACTGAGGGAAATGAAATAAATTATTTCACTTGTGAATAAAAGGCATGATAACTCGTGAAATAGATTACCTAGTATTATGATTACAAATATGAAAGATGTGTAAATCATAGATGCATTTTTTATTTTCATTATCATTTTCATGATTTATTGTTTTTTCCGATTATAATACGGAAAACATCAATTAAATTTAAAAAAGAGAAATGTATATAATCCAATGAATGAAATTGAAATTGAAATTGAAAATGAAATTGAGAAATTACAATTTACCAAACTAATTGCATTTTCTACTTTCTGAATTACTACTGGAAAAATGTAGTGAAATTGAATTTTATGTATAGGCAAAATAAAATTATTTCACTTGTTATTAAAAAGCATGACAACTCGTGAAACAGATTACTGAATATTATGGTTACAAATATGAAAGGTGTTTAAATCATACCATGGATTTTTCATTTTCATCATCATTTTCATGATTTATTGTTTTTTTTTTCATTTATAATCCAGAAAACATCAATTAAATTCAAAAAGGAAAAAAATGTATCTAAGCTAGATTTTTATATTAAATTGAGAAATTACAATTGATTCTAATTGCATTTTCTACTTTTTGAATTACTATTGAAAAAAAAGTGGTGTTATTTGACCTGTTACATCAGAAAATATGGTAATAATCTTTGAACATTAGGAGCGATATATCAACTGTTTTCCAGTAAAGTAAAATTTCCTAGATCAGATTTGTGCAAATTCCATTATTTTCCTTGAAATTTTTAATATCAAGAAATTGACATTAATTTACCTCAATTTTGATATCATTTGATTTTTAAACGATGACAATTTGAACGAGTGCTAACTGGCAGTAAACTCACATGAAGCTGCTGAATCTTTGCAGAAAGCAGTCAACACATTCTGTCAGTGAGTCAACTGGTAACTGACTCTTCTGACTGCAAGCAACACGAAAACCAGCTGGAAGTCGCAACTTGATTCCATGAGTTGCTGATATTTCCAACCCGACAAGACAAGACAAGTCAAGAAGTCTTTGCCATAATTGGACACTGGTCACTTGCGTTCACGTAGGTACCATACATTTAAAAGAAAAGAAAAAAATGCGAGCAAGCATCTATCGATTACGAGCACAAATTGCCCGAACATGGATTGCACCCAACGAAAAAAAAAAACATTTTCCCCGTCCATTGTTATTTCATTTTGCACTACTTTCACTCGAGTATTGTTCATAAAATATAACGTTTTCACTGGAGGCGATAATTCAACCCTCCAACGACGTTGAACCGTCTCGGTAACGGGGAACAGTTTCAACAAAAGCCAGCAATGGATCTCGATAAGTTGCGAGGAAATAAAAGAAAATGTCGCGGTATTGGGGCGCGAACGCGTGAAAAGTGGCGTTTTTCTTTTCTTTTCTTCGTTGGCGTCGACGTTCGATGCGAGAACGTATTTCAGTGCCTTAAGCAGTAAAAGCGTTCTCGTAATGTTTAACTCCGAAGGATACATTCGAATAATGTGTCGCTGGTGGCGGCCATTGGAGTTTGGCGTGGGGATCGAATCGTCCTTTTTCGAATGGTTTATGCACCCTCTTAGTCCGGGAAACGGCGCCCCTTATCGCAGGATTTACGCGAGATTTTCACGAATCGATTCTGCACAATTGCATCCAACTTACTTACAATGGCTTTACGATTCGCTGCCAGAGAATTGCAGTTATACTTTGAGTGAAATACACCTTGACATGTGAGGTTAAATCACATTTTTTGATTTTGTGTCAGTTTTTCTTGAAGAAATATGAACTGAAAATCGTATTTGGTATATTCAAAATCAATGTAAGTCTATTCTTGGGAATTGAATTTAAAGGATCAATCATAGAATAACTTTGTTTGAACAATTATAAAAGTAATTTTTGCTATTTTTTTTTTAGTTGTAATGCGGAAAGCATCAATTAACCTTCAGAAAATTGGAAATGTAATTCAGATTTGTTAAATGACATTGTGGAAGTATGAAATGAATTTCAAATCTCTAATACAAACGCGTTTCTTTTAATGGAGAATTGTGTAAATGTAATTCAGGTTCTTGAAATGTAATTCAGAAATTGTCATTTAGAATTCTGAAAGCATTACATGTAATTCAGATTGAATTGAATAAGTTAATTTAAATAGTATTTATAAACTGAGCAAAAAGTGCACAATATGATTTGAATTTGAACTGTTCTGAATTTCATTTACGTATTCTTAATTATGTTTGATTAATACGTGATATATATAATCATTTTTGATATTAAAATCATACTTTTTCAATTATTTAATTTACCAATCTTGATTGTATTTTGCTCTTTCTGATTTATTAATGGAAATAGTGTAGTTATCCTTATAATTAATACAGTTGTTAAAAGTTTGATCAATTTCAAAGGCATTATTGATTTAAACAATAAGGTTAGAGATTTCAGCACAAAAATGTGGCTGAAAATTATGTTTATATTTCAATTACAATTTCAGTAAATAATTCTACTAAGGCTAAATATATTGCAGAAGGGAGCAATCTTTCAAAAAGAAAATTCTGTATTCAAAATTTTGAATTATCTGGTAGATTGATGAAGAGATTGATAGATGAATACACAACAATTGCCAATACAGAATTTTTCTGAGTAACCTTCTTATTAAATTTGATTTTTTACTTCAATTCATCATACCTATATCATTTTGTTTTATGTCTTTAATTAATTGATTCACAAAAAAATTGTGGATTAAGTTTCATCTAATAGATCTTTCTAGTATTACTTAAAACCTCAAACTACTTATTACAAGTTCTTTTACGACAAATACTTTAAAAATCATTGGTAAATTTGTAAATTAACAATTTCTTAATTGATAATAATTATAACCCTGTTTGATAGTATCTACTCATTATTAAATTAATTTTAACATTGCCTGATTAAAAATTACTGTAATGAGTCAAATATTATAATTTAAATAACACAATTGTTTTCATTATTCTTTGTTTTGTTCCCATATTGGCTTAATATTTTATTTATATTGAATAAAGATATGAATAAACATCAACATCGGAAAATAGAAAGCAAAAAAAATTAACAGTTGTAACAAAATCATTTACAAATGCTAGTAGATGGAATTAGCCGGTTCTAGATCAAGATATATGATGACTGTTGCATCCTCATGCTTTAGATTACAAGGAGCAGTAGACAGAAAGCTTGATCTAAAACCGGCCTATTTCATCTACCAATAATATTTTGGAATTTAGTTCTACTAATTATCTGATAAAACTTAAATATTTCAGGAAAATCATTGTTTAATAAAATTTATATCATTAACATTGAATAATATGCACTTATACTTCAACCCGGTTAAATAGATAGCAACACTGAATAACGATCTAAAAACTAAATGTTCAGTTCTTACAGAATCATTTAGAAATGCAACATCGAATACTGTTTGAAAAATACAAATTTCTAGAGCCATACAAGGATAATAAGGGTTTATCATTATACAATATAAAATAAATACTTTTTTCAAAACAGGATTGAAAATTTCTAGATTTCTGATGGTAGAATTGATATCAATAATATAGGTTTTTACCCGGATTGCATCTTATCTTGGAAAAGCTGCTACCCTTTCATGTAAATGTGAAAACAATAAATCCTTCATAAAATAATTAATTCTTCGTTTCGTTGCCAGCTGGCTTCTTTGTTTGCTTTGTTTCGACGCCTTGGAACACTCGGAAAACTTGCATTTAATGGAGTGGCAGCATCGTCGGTGGCAGTTCGACTTATTTATACTGATACTATTTCACCGAAGTGGCGGCTTTCAACCACCACCTCCAGCAGGAAACTCTTGGAGCAACCACCTCCCCTTTTCGAGCCCAACGAGTCGAACCCAACTAAGCGAAACCAAACCAAACCGAACCGAACCAGGGTTGCTTCCCTTTTATTTTACGTTTAGATGCGTTTGGATAGTCAATGAGGCCGCAATCTAATTAAATTCCTCGATGAAAATGCCTAAGACGCCATCATTCCCCACTTCTTCAGTCACCTCCTCATCCTTCTTCTCATTTGCGATTCCTATGAAGATGCATAACTTGATGCGCAAATTGTTGTATTCTTATTCGTCGTTTTTTTTCTTCTCATCTTCAAGTTGGAGTTTGTTTTCGTGTGCAGACGAAGATAAGAAGAGCGGCTGATCTCTTCTGTTTCTTGGCGCGCTTTTATTTGGTGGATTCGCCGATTCGCCTCGCAATTAGTCGCGGTTTTAATTAAATCCATCGCGCGGAAGAGGAACGAATTAAGTTAAATTAAGTTTTTGCTGCTGTTCTCTTCGAAACCACCAGCATAGAATGTTGCTTCTTACTTCTATCCATGATGATGGTTGGTGGTGGTTGTTGTTGGTGATGGTGAGTGGTGGTAGTGGTGAGATTGCTGGTGCTCGAAATGTGCGCAATCACAATTACAATCACAATCGGGGAATTTGTGCCACAATTTCGGAATTAGATTAGAACGAAATCAGTGAATTACGTTATTATGCCCTCGACGGTTTTATAATTGCAACTCCTGCGGCGCTTTTCAGGATTCATTTTACTTTTATCAAAGTTTTTTCATTCTTTCACACTAATCCTTTTGAATTTTTTAATTTGAAATAATTACGAAGGGTTATAAACGGATTTTAGAAGTGTGTTCATTCAAGTTTGTATTTAAATTAAATTTACAAAGAGCAATTATAGAATCAGTAAATTGTGTTATAAGTTTAAAAAAATACAAAATTATGAACTATTGAAAGATCTCTAGTTTATCATTTTTACACACATTATAATATAAATCATTTCAAATAAGTTCTTGATTTTTATTTACAAATAATATCAATTACAATGCAAATTTTTGGTCATTTTGACAAAACCCTAATTATTTGAAATCTTAGTATACACATGATTATATATGACGTCAATTATCATTAAGTCACTAGAGATATGAAATTTAAAATTAAGGTTTTCCATAATAATAATTACAAAAGTATAATTGAAAGAATACTATTTTATCTGGTGAACTATTTTCCCTCAATGTCTTTAAAATTTATACAAGAAATATTTTTGATTTTGTGTATATTTTAATTTAGAATTTTGTCTTATTCCTTGCTTTAAATTCTGCAAGCGTAATTTTGATAATTTTATAGTTATGAGGCAATAAATTAATATTATTTTAAGCAGTTTTGTGGTTGTGTATTCATGTAAGTCATCACGTCTCTCTTCTTGGGTTTTGTTATTTTGCTTTATATTTTACTATCAGGTTCAATTTTAAATATAAAATGCATTGCAATTTTTACAAATAATTTTGCGTACCTACTCAAAATTTTCCTAAAATTGAATCTTCTTCTTATCATTTATTTTTTCTTGTATATAATATTCAATTATAATAATAATGTAAAAAAATTACATTAAGGGTGGTTAATATTTATTTTATTATGAATATTAGATCAGTTACATGTTGAAAAATATTCAAATAAAGTTATTTGGTGAATAATTGAATAAATGCAATGAAAAAAATATTTCTTTGATTACTCGGTTACAAACAATATAAAATTTTTTTGAACGACCAACCTCGTAACCGATAATATAATCAAATAAAAATTATTATAAACAATTTTTTCTTCCACTTCATAGAAATGAATTTATTTGTTAATTTTTATTTTAAAACGTAGGAAATTAAACTACAAAATTCACATCTTATAAACTCCCATTTAACATTTAAAATACTCCAATTTTATCTATCAATGAAACAATACCTTCTTTTTCCAGGATTTCCGTTTAATATGCAAATGTCTAACCAAACGTTCCCTTCATCCTGAACTGTTCATTTCCCTATGGTTCCCTTTTCCAAACAATTGTACCAAAGGGAGACTTTAATCTCCCGCTTCATTCAGTGCATTGAAACTGCATTTCCAAATGCATATAATACACATTCGTATATTTATCCAGTTCACTAAATAGTCGAACATGAATGTCAAGTTGGTCTGCACTAGCACTTCAATAGGAAAATTCACTTGTTCGATCTGTCGTTTATAACGGTTGCAAGTCAACTTCATTTCGACATTTGAATAGCTTGGCGTGTTCATATCGCACCTTGCTTTTGTTCATTCTCGATTTAAATGTACTTTATATCACATGCCAAATGCATTTCAAATCGTAATGCAATATTCAGCGAATACCATTGCAAATTCATTCTTTTGCTTGAATCAATTGTCACGTTTGGTATTAAAAAGTCGAGTTATGGATTTTATATAGAAGGAATTTAATGTGTTGTTTGTTTGTATGATTTCATTTCATTTTATATTTGGCGTTTGTTTATTGTCTGCAAAATTTAAAACTTTAGAAATGTTTCCATATTTTATGTTTAAATTTATTGCATAACATTTTTTACGTGTGGAGTTGGAAAACTATTTATATGAAGTTTTTGCTATTTGTACGTGATTTTCACTGATGATTAAGAAAGAATCTATTTTATTTAGAATTGAAGCAGTTTAATTGAGATTTGTTAAATAGATTTGACAAGTTAATGGCAAAACATCAGAAAACATCACTTTTAATTCAGAAAGCTATGAATGTTATTTCGATTCATGAAACAATTCAGAAATTGTCATTTGAAATTCAGAAAACATTACATATAATTCAGATTCCAATGCATAAGTTGAATTGAGTACTGAGCAATAATTACTGGTGCATTATTCTGATGTGTATTCTGATTTTATGGATTTAATTTACTTATCAAAAAATGCACGGTGTGTGCTTAAGATCACACGATAGAAGTGAAAACTGATAAACGTCCACAGGGATGTTTATACCTAATACAATTTGTGTTTATAATTACCAAGCAAAGACAGAGTATTTTGGCAAAAGCTTAAATCATGCTCTTTAAAATGCTTTTTGGATCATCAAAATCCGTCAAATAGTTCATGAGTTATAAGAAAAAACATTTCTCATTAGAATGTACATTGAAAAATTAATAATGCACCTGTTACATAATAAGTTAAAATGTAGCAAAGTAATCTAATTGCTGTTTACATTCCTCGCATTCCTCGCATTCCATTCCCATTGTTCGTTTATTTATTTTGCAACTGTTTACTTGCGGTCGCATTCTTCACATTCCGATCCCATTGTTCGTTATTTACTTAACTTACGGTCGTTAAAGGGGGAGATCGATCATTACTCGGCACTTTTTCGGTGCATGCAGCTGCAGCTGTTGCGGCCGCTGCTCTCAATCAAGTTCATTTGAAACGAACTAGTTTTCTTTTCACATTTTCATCAATATCGCCGAAACTAATGATCCGATTGCATTCAAATTTTCAGGGATTGCTTATTATATATTCATGGACATATTTAGCGATTTATAATAATGGGAATCAATTTGTTAATAAATTACTAATGATTATAAATAAAAAAAATTAATTTTTCTTAGTTCAAACGCGATTTTCTCGCAAACGGCTCGGCCGATTTCCACCAAATTTGGAATATAAACTAATAACACCAAGGTGCTTAACATATTGAGAGTGGAAAAGTTGTAAAATGACCGGGGGTGGCATTTTACTATGAAAAATGAAATAATCGGTCAATTGTTTCATACGTTTATTTTGTTGTACTTTCAATCGATTCATTTGACATAATCAATTCCAGCCCTGAATGCTACTGATAGATCATGATCTCTCTGGACCGAATTTACCCGAAAGAGCGTTTCATTCCGAGCGTTACATACCAGCTCGTTTCACTCCCCATAATTTTTTTCACAACGCGCCAAAAGAAGTTTTCTCTTCAAAAAATGAGTTATCATTTTATCAAATGTGGCTCTTATTCGCAATTACGTTTGTTTGACTAATCTAATATACATTTAGTCGTTTCTGATGTTAATCCAATGATTTCTTAATTAAATTTACCAAATATGAATTTCAACTAACTCTAATTAAATTACATATATCATATCTGATTTAATTTTGATCGTGAATTTAATTTTAATTTTATACTTTCTGAATTACTATTAGAATAGATCGACTATTTTCTTTTCTTTGTTTAGTTTAATCATTCTTCATTGAATATCAAAATTACCCATTAGAATCGAAAATTTTCACGTGTGTTTTTCAATTCATATAATAGACAATAAAAGCTGGAATATGCCGATTCTAGATGAAGGTGTTTGCCTATTACACTACTAACAAAATTTTGGAATTGTGTACAACTTTAATTCATTATTATTCAACATTATTATCACTAATCAAACATCTTATATTTTAAATCAATTCTTTCGACAAGTTTGTAATTGCATTACTTCCTATTTAGAATTACAATTATTTTATAAAACTTATAAAACTTAAAAAAATTGAGTTGAATTCTTCATATGTTCTCGAACCAAATTTAAATTTACAAATTTTTAATCTGAATGCAATAGCTTGATTATTATTATTTTTTAGATATCTTCAATTATCTATAAGAAGCAATCTTTTTTGTTTTCTTTAGTTATTTTTGATCCATTGTAAGATTTCAGAAAATACTTTGCAGCAAATCCAAAACACGTAACAAGTATTTGGCTCACACGTTTAAACGTCTTCTTATAATGAGATTGACCTACTTAACTAATGTGTCAAATATCAACGCCCTTTTAATACTTTTCTTTAATATTGTTTCACTCAATTGATATTTTATTCAGATAATATTCAAGAATTGCTGCCTACTGTATTAAAATTTTAAATAATTTCTGGAACCGGAACCAATTATTTCGCAAATTGCATATTGGCAACTTAATATACACTTTTTGTATTAAGTTGTCTATAATCAAACTATCAAATTGTATGTGAATGAAGTCCATCAATGCCTTGAAATAATTACATATCGTTGGTCGTTTGGTTATAAATTATTATTATTCATATGAAACGATTCGCTTATAGCTTTTCGCCCATCTAACATATATCATTGTTAAACTAATAGATACGTGTGGTAATATGTCATGATGTGTTTATTGGAGCGTTTATCTTGCATCATCCACAACGCATTCAAGCGACATTTCTGGTATTCTCTTCAATTTCAGTTGACATTTGACGTTCTTCGTCATCATTATTATCGTTCAGTCCATTCAGGCATTCATACCGACGACCCTTGAAGCATTCTGCTCCTCTTTGTCTTCACCAACAACTATATGGTTGTTGGCTTATAGCTCGAATTTTGTTCAAATAAGTCGTAAAACGTTCAAGCCTTAAATTTCATCAACGTCTCATCAAGTGCGTTCGTGCTTATCAGCGTTTAATCATTGCGCCGTTTACGACTCTCCATCATCTTCATCTATTTGCCCCATCACCATCATCATCTTCTTCTTCATTTCCCGCCGCCGCCGTGCAATGCAAGACAATGCAATGTTTGGCGTAGGTAAATCAATAAAAGCGTGGAATTAGAGATAGGTGTAAATAGAATGTCGAGTGCCTGAAGAAGTCGACTGGCATCGAGTGGCAAAACGCGAACAAAACGAGGAGGCGCAGAAAACGTAACGCAATGCGAAATGCGAAGCAACAGGCCGTATAAAGACCTAATTACAGTTGCACGCCGAGTCGTCGCATGCGAAATCGTCGTTAATTATCCGAGAATTGCGTTCGTTGAGCCCGTTCGTACGAAGGGAACACGCGCGCGCGCTCCTCGTCTTTCACGGGACGCGAGTTTGCGATGTCCTGCTCCTCCTTGGTTCGACTCACAATCAGAAGCGGCAAAACTAGTCCCTCTCGAGCCACACGACACACGACGACGCTGCGGTCGCATAGTTTGTAGCAGCTGAAGGAAAAACCAACAACATATTAATGACACTAATAAGCGTTTAAACGAATTATTGAAAACGACGCCAATATTTAATGTTCGCTAATTAACAAGTTGCCACAGAGCGAAACGCACGCTTCAGCAGGTTACCAATGTCATTTTCATGCATGCCTACGATTCGCATTATGCAAGACTTAATAGGAAAAAGTTTAGAAGGAAAATGTACTTCTCTGAATAAAACGGTAGTTTTCCACAGGGACTTTTATTTTGGTTGTTTGAAAGGCTTCCAATTCATTAACGATTTGAGATCCTTTGGTTTTTGGATAAACATCAAACTGGGTGGAGATTATATGGTACCTTAGGACAAGGAGTTTGCTATGGAAACTTGCGAAAACTGAATACAATTGGTTTTGTGTCAATAATATTTACTCAATTTTTCTTTGAAAAACAATGCAAAATCTGTAGTGCACCAAAAGAAAGAACTATTTTATTATCAAGTTTTTTGGGATTGTTGGTATTTATCATACCTTTAGAACGACAGTAAATGGACAGTAAGGGTACAAAATTTATGTTTTATAGGAATCTTGTAGGATGACCAAACGTATTACTATCATGAGAGTTTATAATATATTCCAAGATAATTGTCCCAAAAAATTAGTGTAAGATTATCATTGTTTTGATCAAGTTTTTTTCATCAGTTACCTACTGTGGTTATTATATAACAATAACAATGATTTATAGTTTATAATGTTTTAGAAATGATTGACCAAAAAGAAGATCAATAAGAACTGTAAACATTCACAGATTATTGAAAGTATAGCGTTCATATTTGCTGAAATTTTTTTCCTAGACTAAACAAATTACTTCAGAAGATCAAGAGATCTATTATCATAATCATTAAGTTAGCTTTTACCTGTACCTGCAGAAATTATACCTTTTAGCAATATTGTAACATGCAACATGTAATTGATAACGTGCCAGTTTTTAACATTTTCCAAAAATGATCTACTGCTACTTTATAGCAGAAATCCAAACTAAAGAAAGAACAAAGCATTTTATTATGATCAATTAAGTTTTCTGTGTTTAATTTAATAACTTTATTGCAATACTTATAGAATTGCAGTTTCACTTTTAGAGATCAACTAAATTTATTGATAACATATTCAAAAATAATTGTTCCAAAATGAGGATAACACTTCAACTACAATCATAGACCTTTATAGACCTCAAAGTTTTTAATACTAAAATATTCAACAAATTTTTTAAGATGCATTTTTAATATCCCAAAAATAATAAGCTCGACATTAATACTACGATTAATCTATTCTAAAAATAAAATTTAGATTATTTCCGAATTTCACAAAGTAGAAATTATATTATTATCAACAATATCAATTTAGTTCCGAGTGAAATAATCTATTATGATATTATTAGACCATTGGAACAGCACAAGATGGATATTGTATCTTAAGGATTCCAAAACTCCAAAACTTTTAACTACAAGCTTTTAGCTAAATGGGGCAGTTTATAATATTGTGACATCATTGTTCAAAAATTAATGTAAAACTTTAAATAGAATTGTAACCTTAACCTCTAAATTTTTTGTGGCATACTTTTAATTTTCAATGACCACTATAAAAAGTAGACACTATTCCTCGATTGGTAGTACATCAACAATAATAGTATTTATGATTTTTTGAAAATTTTCTGCAACAATACATTACTCTAATAGAAAACTCCAAAATGAAGAGAGCATTTTACCATTTTTTATTTAATCATCACATTAGAAATTTTTAAAATAAATTTATCAATCTCCTGAAGTCAGGAACAACTAAAAATTTTCATTACACGGCACATCTAAGATATTAAATAATTTGACAATTTAACGCAACACGTAAATATTCACAGTCTATAAACAATTAACCATACCATAATATTGCAATATGAGAAAAAAGGTGAAAACGGATGAACATTTTAAAAATTCAAAGGTTTTGAAATCAAGTATTAAAAGTTCAACTGAAAAAGAACTAAGAAATGAATCTTTGATATAATACAACAGAAATGATTCTAGGAACGATTTGGAAACGAAATATAAATTACAAAAGTTCGTCCCATTATGGTAATTCCAGCATATTGTAAAACTTTTAGATCACACCCATTTCACGCGCGCACAAAATTTCGAAATCCCAGTAAAACCGAGATTGCAAATCGTTTCGCTTGAACTTCAGCCGCGTACTTCAGCGATATGATTACGATTATGATGATATCCTAGCATTACTCCAGCCTTATTCCCGTTCAACAACGCACACTCGTCATTACCTCTCCCTCCAGCTTCCTATTCCTTCCGCGAATCCTCTTTGTCTTCCTCCGGCTCAATTTTTCATCCTTCACATTGATGCGTTCGCAAAAGTTAAAAAGTTCAGACGCCCTCACATCTCAAACCTGCGACTTCGGCTGACATTTTTACTTCCTGCACGTCACCTTCGACCCTTTATCCTTCGTGCATAAAACGCTCCCTCTTCTCTTCCCCCATACAAGCAACGGACGAAATTACCATGTTATATCTCATAGTTTTTTTCGCATGCTATGAGTTCGAGAAGAAAAAAACAAGGAATGGCGTCTTCACGTCTTCATGCTTAGCGTATGCTTGTACGGGCTGGATGCAGTTAGTTTGGGGATGATATCCGCATCTGCACTTGGGTTAAGTACGCCACCTTCATCTCTTTCATCTGCCATCCGTTCAGATTATTATAA
Source organism: Aleochara sp. GC000083 (assembly GCA_030264555.1). Lineage (NCBI taxonomy): Eukaryota > Metazoa > Arthropoda > Insecta > Coleoptera > Staphylinidae > Aleochara > Aleochara sp. GC000083. The sequence goes on from JARJDZ010005720.1 coordinate 26,980, forward strand.
TAGGGCGGATTACAGCGAGAATTATGGCGTTTGCCAGGGGCGCTTTTTTAACGCGCGCTGCTTTCTTCGCGGGTTTTGTGAAAATACGTTCGGTGTTTAACTGGGAAATATGCGGCGTTGTGTAAGAATAAGCAATCAAGCAAATTGGATAACTTGAGGTAGCGATGAAATTGCCATCTTGTATTTAAGTCATTTTAAGTTTGAAAATTAATTGGGTCAGAAAAAATAATGGAATATGTTTAGAACCATACGAAAGATGGGAAATTTTCACCCTCTACTGTTTTTTCTAATCTTCAAGAAAACAAAAATTTCTCATATTGTGCTCGAAATGGCTTAGAAAGGTAGTATTTATTAGAGGAACTCAAAAAAATATTAGCCCTGTAACTCTAGGAAAAAAAAGCAATTCAAACTTAAAAAAAGCGTAATTATTTTCTATTTAAGAAAAACTTTTCAAATGATAAAAAAATCAACAATCTTTAATTTCATAAGTTGAACGTGAGAAAATATAATATCTAATTTATTCTTAAAATTTAATTCATTCTTATGAAATAAATAAGGTCAGATACAATATCATGAAAATACAACTCTTTAACTTTAGAAATTTCCAAGAACGAACCTGATATCTCATTTAGTTTCGAAGATATTCGATTTTGATTGAAACAGTTTCAATTTTTGAATTGTAACTTTTACATGAAATATTTTAAAAATTTAAATGTATAGATAGAAAGATAAAAATGTGATCTTTAATTTGCTTTTTTAATCATGAAAATCGGCCCAGTAGTTTTCGAGTTATGATCAAAAAATGTCTTATGGAAATTTACATGGGGATTCAAACCGGAAACATGGTCTCGAAAAATTCATAATGGCGGCTCCCATTTGATTTACATTGGTGTTCCTAAGGATAAAATTGCACTTCCGTCGTCCTTTCTTGGTCGATTCAGTTTACTCTTTACATTTTATTTAATATCTCGAGAACGGCTCGATCGATTTTCACCAAATTTGGTACATAGACCAACAGATAGACGTGAATTCAGATTGTGGAGGCGGCAAATATAAAAAATTATTGGGGGCGGCTATTTACCGCAAGCAAAGTGTAAAAATACCTGAAACTGGTAGATCCATTCGATTAATTTTCATCAAATTTTGAATCTACAATGGTATCTTGACGAAGATATTGTAGCGGGGGCGGCAGACAGAAAACTTTTCGGGGGCGGCTGATAAACACCGTTGAATATCTCGTTATACTTTTATTAATATCTCAAAAACGGCCGGTCCGATTGTTTTCAAATTTTCACCATTTGTTTATTATATAATTATCAATAATTATCCAGATTTTCAAGTTATTCCGTCGGATTGTTTATAAATTATTAATTGTTATATTTAAAATAGGGTATACAACAAAGTTTGTCCCGGATTTTCTCCGAAACGGTTCAAGCAATTCTTATCAAACTGGATGCATGGATTGTTCTATATTAGAAGACCATTTTGCATGAAGCGGCAGTTTCTGGAACTACTTGGGGGCGACATATTACCTTCAATTTCAAGTGGAAAATTAATGTTAAGGTTGTGTAAGTACAAAATTAATTTTTTTTGTTGATGTATCAAATATTGAATCTCACTTGAAATGCATTTTAGGCCTTCTGAACATATCAAATTACACTTTGACAATTCCAAAAAATAAACCACCCAACCAGTAAATTGACCACCAGTCAGGGTGCGCACGACAAGTTGCCCACTTTATAAATGCAAACGACATTACTTCGCATTTTTTCCAGTTGTTGTTATGTTGTTTTCTTCGTTTGTTCCTCGACGATAGAATCCGATGTATTCCGTATCGTATTGTATTTCGCTGGCATTCGTCGTCCATAAAGGCAATAACGCTCATTGGGGATGCGCGTCACGCATCCATCCATCCGTACGCGGCTTGGTCTTCGTCGTCGTCGTCGTCGTCGTCGTCGTTGTTGGAATTGCTCTGCAGTTCAAGTGCAGAGAAGCTGCTCTTGTCGGTGCCCTGCCCTTGTCTTCTCTTCCTTCATCATCGCGGACTTTCTCGTCGTCATCGTCGTCGTCTCGCGGTCATGCCTTGCTGCTTCTTGCAGGCCAGCGTTCACTTTCATGCTCCACGTTGTGCAGCTTGGAGCAGTGCTTCTCAACCACTGGTACCGGTAATTGTAGTATATTAAATTTCCAGTAAAATGGTGCCGAAATCATTCTTATATGACATCCACTTACTGAGAAAGAGTTGACAGAAAAATTGGAAAAAAGGGCAATAAAATGTTTTTGGCCAAATTGACGACAATACCAATAGCATTTCTAGACGGAATTTTGCAAATATCTAAACACCAATCGAAAGTACATTAAATTACCTAAAAAATAAGGTCTGAATTATGCAGATTGGACTTCCGGTCCCGAGATAATACCTAAGGAATTAATATAATTGAGATCATTATGTCTAAGCAAATTGACGACAATGCCAGTAGTATTTCCGGGCGGAAATTTGCAAATCTGTAAACGGCATTTGAAAGTAAATTAAATTACCAATAAAATGGTGTTTGAACCATATTTACAGGACTTACAATTACTGAGAAACAGCTGACAGAAAATTGATGATTAAAAATAGGAAAAAAAGGCAATGAAAATAATCATTTTTGTCCAAATTGACGACAATACCAATAGCATTTCTTGGTGGAATTTTGCAAATCTCTAAACACCAATCGAAAGTATATTAAATTACCCCAAAAATATGGTCTGAATTATTCAGATTGGACTTTTGGTTCCAAGATAATACATAAAGTATTAAGTAATTTTGATCATTATGTCTAAGCAAATTGACGACAATACCAATAGCATTTCCGGATGGAATTTTGTAAATCTATAAACGGCATTTTAAAGTATATTAAATTTCCAATAAAAGGTGCCTGAATCATTTTTATAGATCCTTCACTTACTGATAAACAGCTGACAGAAAATTGGGCATTAAGAATAGAAAAAATGCAATAAACATAATAATTTTTGGCCAAATTGAAGACAATACCAATAGCATTTCTAGCTGGAATTTTGCAAATTTCTAAATACCAATAGAAAGTACATTAAATTACCTAAAAAATACGGCCTGAAATATTCGTATTTATATACCCTAAAATATTCTACCCATCAGCGAAATATCTTTTTCTCAATTTACTGGTCCATGGACTACAAAAGGTTGAGAACCCCTGGCTTTGGAGCACGTTCGCCATCGTCTGCACCGTGTTCTTGTTACTTCTTGTCTCCAATTGCCGGTGCCTAGCATCGTCTTGTTCTTGCACTTGTTCAACGCCACATCGACTGCAATGCGAACCTGATGAGAGCCGACTCTTGAAGAGGATCATTACGTCGATTCAGTTGCTATGGTGGCAACTTTCGGATGGAATGGTTCGTTTCGATGGTTCTGTTCAGAGACGTCGAATATTTCAAAAGGTGATTCGCCAATGCCAGAAGTCACTTACTTCTTCTGCGAGAGTATTGATGTTGATTGCTGCAATATGGCACCACTGTGAGAAATGATTCACATTGGAATTGAATTATGCTGCATTCTGATGGCTGCTTTTCAATTCCCAGTACGTCGAATGAACACACCAATTCGATTGGAGTCTTTTTTTAAATTTTATTTTCCGTTTGTTTCAGGTGAGTCTGGCTTCTATCGATTTCTCTTTCAATTACGGCCATCATGGACGCACATCAGGAATCAGGAATGTCGTTAGAATAACTCGGCGACGATCTAACACTAAACTTTGAGATTTTCAGGTAATATCTTATTTCACTCATCGTCATTTTATGTTTCTATCTGCTAACAACTAACAACTAAGTTTTTCAATAATTCTGATATTTTTTGAAAAATTCAGAATTCTGTATGGTGCAAGAAAAACTTAAGTTGAAGTTTCACGTTCCCCAATGTTTTCCAAAAGCTCCTGGGGATTTTCTCAGCTCTGATTGATCCATTATTCACGTGCATCGTAGCACGTGCAAAGAAATCTTAAGAGTCTAGGTACATCGATATATATCGCCAAATATCGTCAAGACTATACTAGGTGTAGTAAAACGTAATCTATTATTTTTGCATGAAATTGAAAGTTTTTATTAGCATAGTTAAAATTGTCAAATTTATTGGAAATTATTACTAAGAAATGTCAACATTCGAATGCAATCAAATATAATTCAATCAATCTTATACAACACCAGAAACAGAAAACTAAAATTATCTATTACAAAAATAATGAATTTCTATTATTTTGCATCTATCAGAATTTTCATTGAAATATCTCAGAAAATTTTATTGCAATTTTAAATGTAATATCAGAACGTTTTTTTCTCAGAATTGCTAATTATAAAATTAGTAAGATATTTCAACATTCGAATGCAATAAAATATAATTCATTCAATCTTATACAACACCAGAAACAAAAAACTAAAATTATTTATTACAAAAATAATGAATTTCTATTATTTTGCATCAATCAGAATTTTCATTGAAATATCTCAGAAAATTTTATTGCAAATTATTGAAATTTTAAATGTAATATCAGAACGTTTTTCCCTCAGAAGTCCTAATTACAAAATTAGTAAGAAATGTCAACATTCGAATGCAATCAAATATAATTTAATCAATCTTATATAACACCAGAAGCAGAAAACTGAAATTATCTATTAAAAAAATTATGCATTTCTATTATTTTGCATCTATCAGAATTTTCATTAAAATATCTCAGAAAATTCTTATGATCGAAGACGAGAATTGTGTCATGCTCATTATCCTCTTCCGGATTTGCCAGCCACACAAATCGTTGAAGCGATCAATCATGCAACGCTATATGATTACTGAACTGATTGATCGATCGTTATCGCGCTCGATATTAAAATAATAACACATCTTGGGCGCATTCAATGAGGTTGCAACTTTTCAGTCGGCCAGGCTAAAACAAGAAGAATTGGAACAAGAATCAAGAGCGCAAGAGCATGGGGAGCATCACAAATTTCGACCTCGTTATTAGACGATTATTAGTTATTCATATGCGTGGGAGTTTCGTGATTGTTCATTCAAGAAGTATAGTGCGCAAAGTCGGGCTTGAATAGTTCGGGAAAAATTAGAAACACAATGGTAACAATGATGATGGTACAAACATAGATTAAGAGATAAGATTTGCAGTGGATTATGAGGGAAGCTCGAGAAAGATGTCAAACTATTGTGAGAGTCATTGAAAATATGTTCTTACATCTTGTAATGAGTACAAAGTAATCTTCAAGTTCTTGATTTGTTTACTATCTATTAATTTTTGAAGTGAAAACTTCTTTAGGCGCGCTGTACAAAAAATTATAGGGCGTGAAACGAGCTGGTATGTAACGCTCGGAATGAAACGCTCTTTCGGGTAAATTCGGTCCAGAGAGATCATGATCTATCAGTAGCATTCAGGGCTAGAATTGATTATGTCAAATGAATCGATTGAAAGTACAACAAAATAAACGTATGAAACAATTGGCCGATTATTTCATTTTTCATAGTTAACTGCCACTTCCGGTCATTTTACAACTTTTTCAC
>JARJDZ010005722.1:0-14160 GCA_030264555.1 Aleochara sp. GC000083
TGATAAGATTACGAAGGCAAGGAAAAAGATACAGGCAGATGATAATGGCAAGGAAACAGAAATCAAGGAGGAGAATGGTAATGAACACATGGATGTGATGTTATCTGATGATGAATTGAAGTATGACAACATCAAAACAAAAGAGAAGAAGAGAAAGCGAAATGCACTCAACAATGATTTCTTTGAGGAGGGTGAAATTGTTGACCAGGATGTTGGCACTTTCTATGAGATGAACCTGTCCAGACCCTTGATGAAGGCTATCTCAGAGATGAAGTTTGTGCATCCTACACCAATTCAGGCATCCACAATACCTGTTGCACTCATGGGTAGAGATATTTGTGGATGTGCTGCAACAGGCACAGGTAAAACTGCTGCTTACATGTTGCCAACACTAGAACGCCTTTTATTCCGCCCTGCAGACAATGCAGTGACCAGAGTACTGGTGTTAGTCCCAACAAGAGAATTGGGTGTGCAAGTATACCAAGTTTCCAAGCAACTCACCCAATTTACAGACATTGAGATTGGGTTGGCTGTTGGTGGACTTGATTTAAAAACCCAGGAGAATATATTACGTAAGAAACCAGATATTGTAATTGCTACACCAGGTCGTTTAATCGACCACTTGAAGAGCACCCCCACGTTCACCTTGGATTCCATCGAGGTATTGATTTTGGATGAAGCTGATCGCATGCTGGACGAATACTTTGCCGAGCAAATGAAAGAGATCATCAAGCAATGCAGCCGCACACGACAAACCATGTTGTTTTCAGCGACAATGACTGATGAGGTCAACGATTTAGCTGCTGTATCACTGGAAAAGCCAGTGAAGTTGTTTGCCAATAGCAATAGGGAAGTCGCTTTCAATTTGCGACAAGAGTTCGTGCGAATTCGCGCGGACCATGAGAGCGACCGTGAGGCAATCCTTGCTGCTTTGGTATGCCGTACTTTTCGCTCACATTGTATCATCTTCGTGCAGACGAAGAAGCAAGCGCATCGTTTGCATATCATGCTCGGCTTGTTTGGGGTACGCGTTGTCGAACTCCATGGCAATCTAACGCAGCCGCAACGTTTGGAAGCGTTGGCGAAGTTCAAGAAGGAGGAGGCGGACGTGATGGTCGCCACTGACGTCGCTGCTCGAGGTCTGGACATCTCTGGTGTCCGCACCGTCATCAACTTCGTGATGCCGGCCACCATGGAGCACTACATCCATCGTGTTGGCCGTACAGCTCGTGCTGGACGCGCTGGTGTTTCGGTCAGTCTTGCTGGAGAAAGCGAGCGCAAGATCGTCAAGGAAATCATCAAAAAGGCGACGAATCCGGTCAAATCTCGTGTGATTCCCCCGGATATCATCGAGAAATACAAGGGTAAGGTTGATAAGATGGCAAGCGAAATTGAAAGCATTTTGCAGGAGGAGTACGAGGAGAGATTACTTGCGAAAACCGAAAATCAAGCGAATCGCGCCCAGAATATGCTTAAAGGTGAACTTGGACCGAAACGAGGATGGTTCCAGACGAATAAAGAGCGTAAGGATGAGAAGGATAGATTGTCGCTCTTCCCTAAGAATAATGAAGCAAGTAGTAGCAAAAAGGGCAAGCCAAAAGGTAAAAAACCTGGGAAGAAGGACCAGATGGATCCGGCAAGTGATGAGTTGTCGAAGGTGGCTCTTCTACAAGCACGTATGGCTAAAAAGAAGTCCAAACAGAAGAAGATCAGCACATGCAGAGATGATAAAGTAATGACAACGAGTAAAACAAAGTCGAAGAAGTCTAGTTTTGATGTTGAATTGACGGACACCTCGGCGAAATCTGCGAAGAAGTTGAGATATAATGCACATGCAGCTATGAAAAATAAGGGAGCTGTTCATAAAGGTGGGAAGGACAAGAAAAATGCGAATAAGAAAAATAATGCGAATAAAGGCAAAGCGTTTGGTAAACCAATGCCGAAGAAACAGAAAAATAGACGTTAGGATTGCTACCTAGATTGTTTTTTTCATTTTGTTATTGAATATAAAATCAATATTGACATGGACTACATAACTTCCACCTCATCACGTTATCACTGCCTTGGTATAATTCCACGTTTGATAACGTTGAAATTCGTCCCAACTTTCGGGCGTCAAAAAATAGATATATGTGAAAAAAGACGAAAAAGAAATGGAAACAAACACACGAAATATATTAAGATATTTCTATTTAACAATATATAGCTTATTTCATCAACCTTTCCACAAAATCTACAATTAAGAAATATTACAAGTCATCATCGCATGTTTTTCATCATTACGCACGAACGAACAAAAACATAATAATCATTAAAATTAAATTAAAAACGATAATGAATGAAAGAAACAATATATATAATATATTACAAAACATCGCAATTGCAAAATTGATTCCCCCATGATCATCATCATCTTTTTTGCGTCTTTACATGTCTCCGCTAGATTTCCTACTCTCTTTACATAAAATAACTATTGATGCAGATTTGTATGGGTGCTTGCAACCAAAGCAATCATCATAAAAGGGAAATTACTTAGTAAACGCCTGACTGTTCCCTCGCACATCACTAAATTAATGAGAAATCAACAACAAACATCATTTTATATACCACGAGAACCAATCGCGTCCGTAACGGTCCACTTTCTGCAATTCTTCCATACTTTTTTTGGTACGTGCCTACAACATCTCCTCCGCCCAATATCTTGAATGACTACTTGTAATCGATTTCGTGCTATTTATTTATATGCGTTTTCAACTTGCATGTTGCTTGTTCCGGCTTTTTAGCACTCTCTTGAGGTGTAAATTGTATTGTGTAACTTGGTATAAGAATGAAGGCATATTTCCTGAACGCGACCAACCAGCGCGCGTATCACCATCAATATCATCGTACTTTCTACATTGGATTAAAATTAATTATTGTTACAACAATCATATTTCAATTTGCGTCTTGCGTGATCTTTGCCTGCGCGCCAATAGTTTGACCAACTTTTAGTTTCCACTCTGTTTCTGCATTTCGTGTTTGTTACAAGAAAATATACCACCATTGAATGCTTTTCGCTTCGTAATGTTTGTTTGCAGCATCAAAAATTGAACGGAACAACTCAAATTCGATTAGTAATTTACATCATTCATATTCTCTAATTATTTATATATTTATATATATATATGCACTCTATCGTAATTAAATTAATGTGGGAGAGTGGTGGCTCATTCATTATTTGCTTTGAGAAATAATATATTAATTAACTAAGTAATAATAAGCTACTAGAATGAAGAGAAAGTAATAATACATAGTAAACAATTATGTCAACAACGTTACACTTTTACAATTATTTATCAATTATATAAAAAAATATACAGTTCGAATCATTATATCATCATCATCATCAGCCGCATCATATTTATATTAATTGATTAACCTTTGTTTATGTGTATGAACGATTATGGTTTGCTTTGTTTCACTTCCATGGAAGGGTTCGCTCTAAGAGGAATTTCGACGGGGCAGGCCACGATTCGGTGGGATATGAGATTTGGTGTGAAAGAGAGGCGCATTTTTGTGTCCACCTTGCGAACACGTCTCAGTTGGTTTCGCTTTTTGCTCCACTTCCATTTGCTTCCTACCCAAGAAGGTGGTGTAAATGTGTAATATAGTAAATTCATCCACGTAAAATGCAAAAATCATATTTTATCATAATATAGAATTTTCTTGTTTATATATATATACTTCTTCATGATATATATATATATAATATATATTTATATATTTATAGAATAGTAAAGTAAATAATGTTAAATTTATGCAATTATGTACATACTGAATATATGCTAATCAACTGTTTCTCGTTTGCTGTGGTACATGTTTGCATTTTTTGGTGGTTTATGCCTTAGTACGTAAAATTGCGCAAGAAATGAATACGATTAAAAACTCCCATAATAAATAACCAGTGTTTGACAATCAACTCGACATAATTCATCATTGTTAAAAATTAATCATCGAATGCACACGATTCAGCTATTGCAATTATATCGTTTCACAATATATATAATATAGTATATCAATCTGATTTCGAATGCACGAAATGAAGTTTTGTTTAATATGCAAACGAATACTCAACAGAGACACCCAATCGGCTCGCCTAATTGCTTTCATTATTACCGCGACTCTGTTTCGGATGTGTCACAGCAACGACGGCACACTGCGATTAATTTAATTAATTAGTTTCTTCGGGGCACTTCTTTTTGTTACTCAATTATTTGTTATATGCTTAATGTATTATAGTCGATCGGCAAAGATGCGCGTGCGTTCAACGGCGCATGAGGGTCCGCTGTTGCTGCATGTATCATCAATTTGTTTGTTGTATTGTTTGCTTTTTCTGCTTGGTTTGCGTAGAATTACTATTTACAATTACCTACCTATGTACAGTATATCACAATCTATACAGTGTCAGCGGGTATGTGGGTTTGTACTTGCGTCCGCATGACCACGTCCGAGTATTTGAGGGGCGCGCCGTCGCCGGCCGAAGGCGGCTGAGGCGCGCTGCTGGCGGCGGCGACGGCGCCGTGGCACGTCGTCGACATGGCGTTGGCGATGCATTCCTCCTGCGCCTCCTCCTCCAGGTCGTCCATCATCGAAAACGCACCCTCCTCGTCGTCGTCGTCCAGCGCGTCGGGCGCGCACTCGTCGGCGACGGCGTCCAGGTCTAGCCGCGTCGCCAACGCCATGCCCACGAGGTCCGCCGGCGGCTGCACGTGCTGGTGGTGGTGGTGGAGTGTGTTGCGGTGGTCAGCGGGCGCGGTGGCGCTCGATGGTCTGGGATTGTTCCACGCAAACGCGTATTCGCTGGGACAATCCTCCTGGCACTGTCACTTGATATCTTTCCGCCGCTTGCCTTCGCCCTCCGACACTGTAGGCATTGCGCACGAAGCAGAGCAACAAGAGCAATTATTTGATGTGTTCAAATGAGTTTCAAGATGTTGTACTCACCGGCACTGCGTGTTTTTCTGCGTATAACATCGCCCTCCGGGTTGCTTTTGTCGCCCTTGCTGCGCGTGTTAATGGCGGGCATCGCGCGGATCGACCGGCGCGTGTTCACGATGCCCTTGCCGCCGCCGACGATGGTGCCGGTCGCGCTGTTTTGTTGGGCACCAGCGGGCGCGTTCGTTGCGCCCACCACGTTATTGCTGCCAGTCTTGACCTTAACGACGCGCGCGGCAGGCGTGCTGGCAGTGTTTTTGCGCACCTTGCCGGCGACCTCGATGAGAGGCTCGTCGCTGTCGGAACTCTCCTCCAGGACCTTCTTCTTCGCGTTGGTGACGACCGCCACACCCGTCGTCGGCGTCGCTGTTGTCGTCGGCGTCGTCAGCGGTTTGCTGCCCTCCATGCACGCCTTGATCAACTCCACGGCATTTTCGCTGGACTTGCGCGGCTTCTTGTTGCGCTGTTCGATCTCCACGCTGTTGTTGGAGCTCTCCGACTCGTGTCTTTTCCGCTTCACCGTCGGCGTCGTCCGCAGCTTGTTGTTGGCGTTGTTCGCGCAACTGTTACTCACCACGGGAGAGTTCAGTAGCTCGGGGCTGTTGAGTTTGCTGGACGCCCGCGTTCGCACCGAGCGCGTCGCCGGACTTGGCGAACTCGGCGTCTGATTTTCTGGTATCTCGATGAGGAGCTGCTCCAGCAGGCTCTTGCGTATGGGATTACCTGCGGTTTCGCCGTCTGATAACGTGGGGCTGTCCGCGCCGCGCTTCTCCGGATTCGAGTACGTATAAAGCGGCGGCGTGACGCGCAGCGGCAGCGGCTCCAACTCCTCGTCTTTGTCCTTCTCGTCGGTGGTCGCTGGAGGTACTACTGGCACTAGGCTGGGCGCGCTCGTCTGCTTCGCGCTGGACGTCAGCACGGCGTTCGCCAGACTGCCCAGCGGATTGTTCTTCGCATTCAGACTTTCCTGCAGCGACGAGGTCAGCACGCAGCACTGCTCCAGTTTGGTTGGTCCGCGATGGTTCTCGTTGAGATCTTCCTGTTCGCCGTCGGCGTCCGCTTCCGGTTCGCCGTCCGGCTCGTCGGCGTCGGCCTCCATTTTCGCCAGCTGAGCCTCGATGTCGAGCATGTCAGGCACTTGTGTTTTGTGATTCTTCGGATCGGGCAGGATCTCGCCGTGCGGGCTCTGACTCGCCTGGTTCGGGCTCTTCTCGCTGAGCGCATCCATGCTCTCGATGCCGCTGTCCTCGCCCTGCGCGCCCGAGTTCGGCGAGCGATTCGGCTGCTTGTCCTGCAGGTCTTTACCGTTGCTACTTCGATCCGGCGTGTTGCACTTGTCGGGTTCAGGCGGTTTGTCCTTCACGCTCGCTGGCTGATCTTCGAGTGTTTGGATCAACTCCTCGACCTTCTCGTCCGGTGATGATATCCGCTGGTCGCTGTCGGTGTTTTTGAGCAACCTCTCCTTGAATCGCGCCTCCATGTCGATCTCATTCGTCGGCAACGCTATCTGCTGCTGTTGTTTACTCATCTTCTCAGCGATGTTTATCGAATAGCTTTTAAAGCGATTCAAATCTTTGCTTTTGAAGTTCTCTTTCAGCTTGAACTTCTCCTTGCTGCGCAGCTTATTGATAGATGCGACTGTCCCAACGTTTGTCGATCCAAGCACGAGCTCCGGATCGTACGCATCATCGCTTTGACTCATCCTCCGTTCCGTTGTACCGTTTGTCTCCACGTATCGCTTGCTATTACGCGTCAATTCCGAGTCGCTTCCTCGTCGCTCCTTCAGCTTGTCCTTGTGAAACTGAACGTGGTTGTTATACACGAGCTCCGTGTTTTCACCTTCGATGGGAAGCTTTTCACCTCCCAACTTCGGCACCTTCAGCTTGCGATCGTCAGGACTCGATGGATCAAGCGCACTGCGCTCTCGTTTGATCTTATTGTTGTACTCCATGATCTTTTTGCCCTTGCTTTTCATCACCGTGACACCGTCAGCGGCGAGCTTCATCTTTTTCTTATTATTGATGACGACGTGCCGGCCCCGCAGCGAGATGTGCAGGGGAGGCACGCGTGGCTCGTCCCCCGGCGTCGTCGTCGAGGTGGGCGTTGGCGCAACCGACGCATTGTTGCTCACCGCCTTCTTCGGCTGCTGCGTGTTGATGAAACTCACATCCGCCTTGTAAACCGTGTTCACCGGCTCGGATTTCTCCAGCTTCAGACGCAGCTTGATCTTCTCCGTCGGCGGTTTCGTTACGCTTGGCGAATCACGTCCCTTCTCGCGCGTCCGCGCTTTCGCCTTCGTCTGCTTGCTGCTATCGCTGTGACACGAACGACTCTCAGAGTCGCTCTGATCGGTGGTGTCAGGGCGTATTGTCGAATTCGTGTCTTCATCGGAGAAATGAATTGGAGACAGAGGTAAACCTACGAATACGACAAATTTCAGATTAGATTTCTCATGTGTAAATAGAGATAGTGTAATTAGCGTTGATAATTTACCTGTGAAGACATCGTGCACTTCGTCGTCGCTCTCCGTGCCGAGCTGAGGCTCCAATTCGCCAGTGAGCGGATTAATTAGTAAGACCGTCCGGTTTTCATTGAGTAGATCGTCGGGAATGTCCAAGGGACTCGCAGTCAGATTCGGAAGCAGGAGATCCAGATCGGTTTGCTTGAAGTCGGTCAGCGTGGCGGTCAAATCCTGCAGCTGGGGCATCTGTTGTGCTGAAGACTCCCATCGCGTGGGCAGCGTCATCGTCGGCGAGCACGACTGTGTCTGCTGCAGCTGAACGACTGATTGCTGCGGCGGATGCTGTTGTTGTTGCAGCTGAACGGTTGGTTGCTGCTGATGCAGCTGAACGGTTGGTTGCTGTTGCTGCACCAGGTGCTGGTTTTGCGTGTGTTGCACCTGAGAGATGCGCTGAAGCATTGGCGGTTCTTGCTGGGCTGGCTGAAAGACGCTGACTGGCGCTGACATCGTCGTCGTCGCCGCGACAACAGGCGCACTCCGCGCCGCATTGTTGGGATACGGTGGTGGGTAGGAATTATAAGGCACAGGATTTCTAGCAATGGGTTTTGCTGCAGATGGCTGCTGTATGTGCGGCTGATGATGCTGTTGTTGCGGTTGGTGTTGGTGAACTTGCGCCTGCTGCAACTGGTGGTGCGCATTCGTCGTCGCGTACACGGCGTTCATCGCGACCTTGTTGTTGGCGGCTCGCGCCGCTGGCGTCGACGCCAACGGCAGAGAACGCGTCAAAGCCGCAGCGAGGACGTTGTTCGCGCGATGCGTCGTTGGCGGCGCCTTATGCAGCGTCCGATGCTGCAGGTGGTGGTTGACGACCGTCGTCGGCGCTGCGCTGACGCCGTCCTCCAGGCGCGTGGTCGTGGATGTGGCGCCTTCGCTCTGCAAAAGGTTGACGAGCAGCGGGCTGGAGAGTGTCACCGGCGGATGTTTGCCGGGATACGGCGGCGGTGGCGCTGAGTAGCTGCTGGCAGCCATCACCACGGCACCGCTGCCGCTGGCGGCGGGCTTCGTGGGCGCGCAGGCCGTCGACGGCGCCGTGATAGCTGTCGGCGCGGCGGCCACATAGCTGCTCTCGCAGCCGTTTGTACTGGTGTCTCGGTTCGTATGCATCGCCTGATTCATACTGGTGAATGGAAATGGTCCCGGATAGCTCGCGCTCTTCGCGCTCGCTGGCTGCAAGCTGGCATTGTTCGTAGCACTTTGTACCGGCACTTTGGGAACAATACTGTCCGCTGGACAGACAACATTTGGTGAACGAAATTGCACTTTCTCATGCGCTGCCACCACGCTGCACGCTCGCGCATCGCTGCTGGTGCTCGCGACGCTTCCGGCGGCCGCCGCACCAGGTGCGCCGCCGGCGACGACGCCGCTGTTCGCCAGCAGCTGCGTGAGGTTGCCATTGCCTTGCTGCGTCGGCCCATCTAAAAGCAAAATGAAAACAAGGCGGTGTTAGCTGGTTGGACGTGATATGCGTGATTGTACGTACCTTGCGGGCTCGTTCTCAGCACGATCTCCTGGGGCTCGGACTGGCCGTTGCCGGCCAGCCGCAGCGATATGACCTGATCGCCCTCGACCTGCACGCTGAGGATGCCGAGGGCACGCAGCCGCTGATTACCATCGTTGGCCAGCTGGCGGAGCCGCAACGCTGCTTCCCTTGGAATGGACAGCGTCACGCGCACTGAATTCCACGGCTCCAGCTTGCGAACGGTCACCGGCTCACCCAAGAGGCCCTCCAGCTGTCCGAGCACGGCGGCGAATTGCGCGCGAAAGGTCCGACTGTTCAGATCACCCTCACAGGTCACCACCGTTGTTACAGTGCCACCTGCACTATCTGCGGCCATCTGAAACCAAGAGCACCAGGTGCCATTAGACGCTTGTTCGCACAGGAGCACCGCTTGCAACCGCCTGCAAATCCTCCAAGTGCATGCACAAATATCTACAGCTTGGGGGGACGTACCATTGCGGGTCACATGCCGGCAATTAGTTTTTTGGGTACGTGATTATGGAAAATAGCGATTAATGGCGGTATCTGAAATGTGAAGACATGGGGCGATTACGAGTGCGGTGGAGTCGGCGTCGAAACGGTGTTCGTATCACGTTTGGGCATTTTTCTAGTGCCGCCCGCCGCGTACGATTCCACAACAGTGCACTTTTTCGACACCACATACGAGCATCTTGGGGTATTTGGAGGGTAGCGAACGCACGTCGTCAAATCCACGTACAGCACAAATCTCGCACATCACCGCAGATCATCATCGAGGCACCGAGCACAATTTCGACGTGGGGCGTGCGTGCGAAGCGCCGAAAAAGCGGCTCAGAGCGCGAACGAATGAAAGAAAAGATGGGATCTGCTAGCAAGCAGCCATCTTGTATGGCTAGACGGGGGAGTGTATATTTCCATGTGTTCTATTGTCAAATAAAACCAATTCATTGACATGCGAGAGTTGCACTGCCGTGTCCGTCGTCGACGAGGTCGGCCAGGATGCGTGCTGCTGCCGTGGGATGCGTTTCGGGCGTTTGACGACGACGTCCAGCACGAAATTGATTTGCCCACGGGCCAAAAAGAGAAACATTACATACCCCATTTTACGTGACACACTTTTCACACACAAACTGGCGATACGGAGCGCACCAAGTCTAGCCGCACTCAATTCGGACGTGTTCCCAGCACCTATTTTACAAGTTCGCACGTATGCATTCCACTAAAAACGTACATAATCTTTTTACAAATAGTTTATACTCTCTCAACAATAACAACTGGACGCCATTCGGAAAGCGCACACTACGATGCGCGATGGTCGGCAGATCGCGCGCAATGCATCATGGGTGCGGAGCAGACACAAACAGCGCCAAATTTGAACTTGGCATCACTGTAGTAATTTTCATATGATTCCGAGAAAATTTCCCAATTTTCACAAGTATTTTGAAGACGCAACCACGACATGTTTTCACTGGTTTTCGGACGTATATTTCAATGCAAATCTATTTTATTAACCGGCGGTTTTCCAAATTTTCTCAATTCCAGAATGACATTGACAGGCAATTGCTAGTCACGAACGCTGCTTTGCATGAGGAATAAATATTATTTCATGTATGTGAACAATGGCGATTCGCGTGAATGAATTTTTGGAACATTTTCCCAAAAATATTTACATCTGACAATGTAAAATGCAAATATTAGATTTTGTTTTTCGATACAATTTTGACCTCTTATTCATGTTTCCGTTTTGCTCCGCAAGCGGAAGTTGTTCTGGTCGTCGGCCATTTTCTGACGTCAAATTACAGCCAGAATTGTCAAAAACAGTTGACAACTTGGGACGTTTGTGAGAGATACAAATTATTTAATAATTCTCCACTAACTAGATCTGAAAGGTAAAGGTGTTTTTTGATGATTTGACCCTTTATCATAATCGTGATGGCAAAGCTAATATGGTGAATGTACTATTTCTCATAACAAACTGATATTATGTAACAGCCTAAGGTTATGTCGATATACCACTAATATAAACTTTTTTATCTTTCAGATGTCCGCGGCGCCCCAATTACGTGGTCTTTTGCATAAGCAAATTGCCAAAAATTTAACAGTTGGCATTGTCATTGCCATTGGTGCTGGTATAGCCCAAAAATTCCTCTTAAATGAACCACGAAAAGCTACCTATGCCAACTTTTACAAGTATGATTGAATCCTTTTTATAAGTCTTGTATGATGACTAAATTTTCAATTTTAGGTCATATGATATTGATAAGGAATTTGAAGAAATGAGGCAGAAGGGTTTATTTGATTCCACCAAGTGAATGTAATTACTGTTTATTAGGAAATACAATTAGTCATATGATGTAACTCAAATAATAATCTCAAATATAAATCTCAATAAACACAAAATCCTATGAATATTTGAGTTTTTGGTATAATCTGTTTTGGTTGCACTAATTTTGATTGTTACATAAATTATAAGATCATTATTTCTATGGTTATATTATTGCCTAGTGGCGCCGCCACTTACTTTTGATTATGCAATTGCCAAAAACAGCTTACACATCTCTTTTTTGATGACAAAAGAATACCAACAGTAAATTTCGTATCATGTTGCAATGAACATGAATTAAATGCAATATTATAAACAGAAAATTGTTGAATAGGTCACATGACATCCGATAAGCAGGTAGCCACCAAGCCCATATGATTTATAACGCCGTCTGAACTGAAAATTAATTCATCAGCGGTTGTGCTTTAGCCGGTTGAAGGTGTTCTCAAATATTTCAGTTAGAAGATCCAGTTAATCACTGGAAGTTGTAAGTACATCAAATCAAAAACAGATTGTATGCCTATATTTCCATGCTTCCATTACATACAATTACAATTTTAGTGCCACAATGATGAAGCATCATAGTTCCTTACTACCATCAGCGATTGAACTACCATTACCACCAGATGTACTAAAGGAGCTTGTTCCAAAAGCAAAAGATTGGGCCATAATGCATGGAGCTGCAATGCGATCCAAGACAAACTTCTCTCCAGATTCATTAAATTTTGCTCCATTCATATTGACACCTTCAGCATTCCCCAGGGCGGAATTTGAACGCGCTCAACAATTACAGCCTTTGTTAAATCGGCTGACGCATTCGGTGGCGCACAATCGAGAATTCCTGACGAAGTGCCTGAAGGAAACCATCAAAGCAGACGAATTCACGAAACGCCTTTTTGATATTTACGACATAGTATACAATGAAGGCTTCACACAGGTAATTAGTTAGTTTTCTCATCTTTGGTAATCTTATCTACTAAGAAATTCAAACTGCTTCCAGCAACAATCTTTTGGCATAAATCTTATATTTAAATTGCAACTCCGACGAAAATATTGTTAATATATTTTCTGTTACTGTTCTGTATAGCCTATAAGCCTGGGCTTACTGCGCTCCGATTTGATGTTGGAAACCAATTGCTCCTCGCCTCACGCGTGCGATATGCAAAAGCCTTATTGCTGCTGGAAGCAGGTGGAATTCAATACGATCGCGTCGGGATTTGGTTGGCTGGGGCCGGCGTCTAAAGTAATCCAGAGGTGACTCCATTTCTCTTAACAAATTGATAATTTATGAGGTTTGTTTGATTGAACGTTGCTCATGGATGATTAGCGTGTTTGAACCATTTCAGATGATATTTGTGTATACCTGATAATGACTATAACCAATTGCGATTGCGTAGAATTCGTTAACGGTTTGCAATGAACGTGATTGAAGACAGCACTCGGCATGCGTTTCAATAATTAGTTGCCCGTTTAGAGGACCTTTTTAAAACTATCCTAGGAATGAGGTGGAACAAATCCCTGCATACTGGTCTAAGCTGTCTGCTACTCTTTATTACCTACTTACAGCCAGCATCACTCGGAATTCTGCGCTCCGATTATTTGGCTCATTCGCATCAAGGCAACAAACTAAAACAGGTGGAAATAAACACGATCGCCTCGAGTTTTGGAGGCATTGGTACTTTGATCAGGTCGTTCAATAGGTAAACGCAAAACGCTAAATCAAAGCATGCAAGCAAACCACCCATAAAGGCACCTTATGTGAACAGGCAGTTATCAAGTGCATGTGGTTCAGGTCCATATTAATTAATGATTTACGTTTCGCTTATTTTTGTTTGCTATCCCATTGCATTTACCGCACACAGCAAACAGCACTGCATTCTAATTTTAATCTATATTCAATATTTTTGTGTTATTTATTTGCATGTACCATGTAACCAAATACTAATTGTAGATGATAATATTGTATATCTTTAACCACCATTCCCGCATTTGCGTTTAACGCAATAGTAATTGTTTTTCTGTTCGTAGGTTCGTGCTTGAAGATTTGGGCCATTCGGACAAAGTTTCAAATGTAAGTTTTATTTTATTCCCGGACCCCTGGAGCTTTATCACGTTGCCTATTGTAAAGTCGCACAAAGAAGACCCTAATATTCAATAATCATGCAAATATAAATAAGGAAGCTGAATTTTTTATCAGGTATAAGTTGAAAACAATTTGTTGCAGCAACGGAGAACTGCAGGCCGACGCGTGCCCAGCGTGTAGTTGCATAGCAATAAAGCGCATCATGTAGTATTTATGATACTAAATGATTATTAACTATTAGGGGCTTCTTTGTACGATTTCTTAATGTGCAATGTTATAAAACCCAAGTTCCAGCGGTCAGTCTTTACTTGCAAACTATATGCAACCAGTTGTATATCGTGTAATTACAGTTGCCGGACAACAATGCTTTATCGGGTATTTGTTCCGCCATGTTGGAAGCGCATCGCTTATACAATGTACCAAAAGCGGTTATTCTTTTTGTAATTGAGGACGTCACGTATAACATTTGCGACCAACGTTTTCATGAGTTCGAGATTATGCGTCTGAATCCCAATGTGAAGGTGAAAAGGCGCACGCTCACCGAAATTGCAAACGCAGCCAAACTTGGTGATCGCAAGCAGTTGCTAATGTACGTATGGTTCATAATTCTCTTCATTGTCTGATGAATCTTTTTGATGTAGGGATGGATTTGAGGTGGCAGTCATCTATTTCCGTGCAGGCTACGAACCCAATCATTACTACACGGAGAAAGAATGGGATGCGCGTCTCCTCATGGAGCGCTCATTAGCGATCAAATGCCCTTCTATCCATTATCATCTTGC